>CM054138.1:76570369-76675369 GCA_028751875.1 Rapana venosa | reverse complement strand
AGTAGTAGCAGCGAGCAGCAGAGCACAGTAGTAGCAGCAGTAGCAGTAGCAGCAGCAGCAGCAGCAGCAGCAGCTGCAGTAGAAGTAGTAGCAGCAGCAGCAGCAACAACGACAACAACAACAACAACAAGAACAACAACAACGACGACGACGACAACAGTACTATCATTATCAGTTTTGCTGTGTGTTTCAGACATGGACGCAGAGAACGCCAAGATGGAGCTGAAGGTGAAGTTCGGGCCTTTCCTGATCCCGCAGAAAGTGGGCAACCCTGACGCCTGCACAGACAAGGGACTGACCTGCCCCCTCAGGGCCGACACCAACTACACCTTCACCGACATCTTCCCCGTCACCCCCATGACGCCCGTCTATCGCCCCGTCAGTCTATCTATTTTGTTTTAATTCTAAAAACCCGTTTTCTTCTTTATTTTAGTTTATTATGATAAACCAGGGGAAAAACATGCAGCAGTAAGTATTGTCTGCGAATGATTGACATAGGTCTTGACTTTTCTTTCTTTCTTTTATTCTTGTATTTCTTTTATTCTTTTATTTCGAGGATAATGGAATAAGCACTTATGTGCTTTTTTTCATCCAGTCCCCGTGTGAATGCGGTTTTGTAAATGTTGTCATCCGTTCCCACAGGCACACAATGGCCTACTCTTCCGAAAAGCGGAACGGGTTTTAACGTGTGCGCAAGATGTTCTGCGTGCGTTCGCACACGGGACCTCGGTTAATAGTCTCATCCGAAAGACTTTTGGGGGTAGTGGAGTCGGCACTGAAGTTAACTCCAGAGGAAAAATTATCTCGAACGAGAATCGAACCCGGGTCAGCAGATCACGAATACATAACTGTAACCACCAGGCTATCCCGCCCCCCCCCCCCCCCCCCCCCCCCCACCACATTTATGCTGCTTTGAACAAATTTTCTAATTTTTAATTAATTAAATATTTATTTTTAAAAAATTAGACTGTTGTTAAGCTTTGTGCCCATTTCTTTGTTGTCTACTTCCTTGTGTAGGACACAAGCAATCCTTAGATGATGACCAGTCCCTCCTTTTTCACGAGTTCCTGATGTCCGACTCTTTGCTAAACCCCAGAAACAGCACATAGGACTGCACTTTGTCCCAAGTTCATGGAAGTCTCTGCGTCTGTCAGTGTCTGCCAAGGGGCTTTGGGAAAGGAACCTGTGTAAATTAATTTTCTGTGACATCTGGTGATAGCAGTTCACATCCTAGATATGGAGGCTCTGGCCAGTGATCTCCCCTTTTACACCAGCTCACAAACCATAATTTTTTCAGTGTTAATTGTAGACATCGACTTTTAAAAAAAATTGATTTAGTCTACCATTTGGGACAAGTTTGTATTTTGGCTTTATGCTCAGTCCATCTCATTTGTTTCACCCTCTGGAAGATGGCATCAAAACTTTGTCCTTTTTACTCCTCAGCAGCGTCTGTCCATGTCTGTCCCTCCTTCCTTTGTGCCTGTTGCCCCCCCCCCCCTCCCCCCCCAGTTTTCAAGTTAGGTCTTAACTGGCTTCAAAGGAAATTAGTTAACCAGTCACCTGTCTTAGTAGAGAGATTATCGATGACGCTGAGGACAGCTGTTTCTGTCAGTGATTCTTCCTGTTTGCTGATTGGCTGGATTGAAGGAGGTTATTTCCATCTTGGTACTGTGGACTTTGTGGACATATTAGAGGGGAGGTTGTAGTATAATTATTTGTTGGTAGGGAGATGGTGTAGGCTCTGAATCAATGATGAATGAATGGTAAAAGAGAAAGTGTCAGGAAGAGACCATAGGCAGTTGTTTACAGATGCAGGGGATGGGGGTATGACAGGTTCTCCAGTGGTTCGTGCGGATCCTGGACATAATGTTGGCTATATGGGAGGGGGGATGAAAGGTGGATCTGCTCCAGTCCAGAATTGTAGGGGCGGACTTGATTTCTTGAATTCTGGGACAGGTAATGAAGGCAGTGTTATCGGCAAAGCATTTGACATCTGCTTGAAAGTCAGTAGATATATACACTGTTCTTGTTTCTTGTTGTCCCAGTACGTCAATAGGGGCGATAGTCTGCTAACTGTCACACTGCAGACCAGAGCAGAGTGGTCAGACAATCCAACTCAGCCTAACACATTCGCTAGTGACAGAAGACTGCCTTTGCATCATAAAATAATGACAATGATGACGACGACGACAACAACGATGATAATTACGACAACACAATTTCTGGATGTCTCAGTATGCGACTACAACGACGACGGGCGACAAGAGAGATTGAGGATAATTAGATTCACTACTCGATCTTCATCATTCATTGTCACAAGGCTACGTTCTATTTTCTCCATATCCATCTTTCTATGACAGATGTGGCGTGACAAGCTAGGGCTTAACTATTAGGAAAGCAGCCAGTAGAGAGATGACAGTGATTAGGCTTCAATTCACAGTTGTGTCAAAGGTCAGGTAGTGGTAATGATAATGCCAGATCCATAAAACCCAGTTACCAGGAGCCGGTCACTCATGAAAAAAACTCGTCTCTTCTGCTATATACACAATGATATACAGGGATACGTTGAACACTTGTGTTGATGTGTTTCCTTTCACTAAATAGTGTGTTTCGCTAGTTATAACCAGTAGTGCAAAGTTGGGAGGGGGGGGGGGGGGGGGCATGGAGCGTCAGCCGTTTGTGCTCTTTTTCGATGACAATATCAACGATGATGACAGCGATGATAAGGGTGATGATGGTGGTAGCAGCTGTGGTGGTGCGGTAGTAGAGTTGATGACTTGAGTATTGCTGTTGCTGCTGCTGCTGCTGGTGATGGTAGATGGATGAGTGGGTGGGTGTGTGGATGGGTGAACGGATGAATGATGGATCCGATGGTGGTACCCCCAACGACGACGACGGCACTGATGATGATGATGATGATGATGATGATGATGATGATGATGATGATGATGATGATGATGATGACGACGACGACGACGATGAAAACAATGAAGATGACGTGTGTTGTTCAGGTAAAAGTGGCCCTGCTGTGGAGTCTGCTGGATGAGGAACCGTCCGATGGAGGCAAGGCCAACGACAACGACAACGATGACGACGACGATGACGACGACGATGACGACGACGATGATGACGAGAGCAAAGTCATCTACTGCATCAAAATCCCTGTTATCATAAAACCGGCACCGAAAACCACCACCACTACCACCACCACCACTACCACCAAACCACCACCACCGTTTGTCAGAGAGGAACCAGACTTCAGGGTGGTGCATTAGTTAAAGCCTTGGTGCTCTTAGATGTTTTTAAAGATGGAGTTGTCCCTGAAATGTGAGGTCTGTACATTAGGTTTAGTTACTACCACAAGTAAATAAGAGATTGGAAAAGACCTCAGGGTGGTGCATTAGTTAAAGTGTTGGTGGTCATAGATGTTTGGAGACTAGTTGTGTCTCAAATGTCAGGACTGTGTCGTAGGTGTTGTAAGTACTACAAATAAATGAGATTTTAAAAAATAAAAGTTTCTAGTTAGGATGGTCGTGCTTTTTGTTGTTGCCATTGATTAGTTGAAAGTTGTATTGTGTTCTGATTCATGCAGGAGCATAGTTGACCATGGCGTTTTCAAGTTTCTTCTCTCTGATTTTTCAGTTCATTGCCCGACTGCTTCAAGACGATTTCAATACGTATATTGTTGATTAGTGAGGATCATGTAAAGCAGTTGTATCGTTTGTTTTGCGATCTTGGTTTGTTCAATAACAATGTGTCTCTGTTAATTTCTTCTTGTCTTAATGGAAATAGTCTATTAGTTCTCATAGTGTTATCTATATTCATCCATTTATTTATTTATTTATTATTATTCATTCATTCATGTGTATTTGTTCATTAAGAGGGAAGGTGGTAGGAAGGTAAAACGGTCACCTCCCGAAAACCTCACCATTGGTGAATCTCTGAGCTCTAGCCCAGGAACGAAAAAACTCTTTTTTTTTATTATTCATTTATTCATTTACTTACTTATTCATTTATCTGTCTATTTGTTTATGAATGATGTTTTGTTGGGGTATTGTCTTATGAAGAATACGGATTCCCTGTGTCACTTAAGGGGATTTGGAAATATGTACAGATAGGCTTTGCACAGTAGTTCTTCTGTACATGTGTCCTTGCCTGCTGCTGCTGCTGCTATACAAATAGCTTTTTCAGCCGCTGTTGCGTTCTAACGATCCGAAAGATGAAAGAATCAGCCACTGTGACTGAAGTCAGACGCAAGTCTAGAAAATTGGGGGATGGGGGGGTGGAGGGTGATCCATTATCTTGGTAAAAACCAACATTATACCATTAACTTGACGAGGAAAAAAACAACTTCAAACAAAGCAGCAGCAACAATAACAATAACAACAATACCGAGGAGCAACAGGACAAAGCAGTAGCAGCAACAGAAAAAAAAAACATCAACAGTTAAAAATATCTCCCCCCAACCCCCCCCCCCCCCCAAAAAAAAAAATCAAGACACCGAGCTGATGCACAACTAATCATTGAGTAGTTCATTTGCCAGTATGCACTTATCATAAGCAGCCTGTATTCACGTATAGCCTCGATCTCATTACCACTTCAATATACAATCATTCTGTCTCATCCGAAGACAAAGATACAATCAAGTCCACACAATGGGCACAATGGTCCTTAAAGCAGTAGCGACAGCAGTGCCAGCAGCAGCAGCAGCAGCAGCAGCAGCAGCAGCAGTAGTAGTAGTAGTAGTAGTAGTAGTAGCAGAAGCACCAGCAGAAGCAGCAGCAACAGCAGCAGCAGTAGTAATAGTAGTAGTTGTTGTACTAGTAGTGGTAGTTGTAGTAAAACCCCAGTAGTAGGCTTCGCCATCCAATCTCCTGGAAGTCGGAGGGAAATAGGGTTAAATCCACCTCCCAAGCAACTGTTGTCTCCAAAAATAGGAACGCACCTCACATACATTGGCACATTGCTCACAAAGAAAAACAACTCGTGCATTTTTTTCTTTTGTTTTGAGTGAGGCTGAATGCATATTCTGGGTGACATCATAGTGCTTGAGCATGGGAATGCTCAACACCACCACCACCAACAACAGCAGTAACAAGAACAACATTAAACCCAGGTTGTGTGTGTGTGTTGTGTGTGTGTGTGTGTGTGTGTGTGTGTGTGTGTGTGTGTTTGCTGCCTCATCTTCTCTGACGTCCCCGTCTTGCTGCTCCCACGCCGCTTATCCCAATCACCCCGCCAAAGCCATACCCAGATTCGTTATGTCTCATCCCCAGGGTCTGAAGCTCACAGGGAGCCTATCAATATCAGGCCGCCGTGGGGCCACCAGCCAGAGGGTCCCTGCACTGCTGCTGAGACACTTTGGTGGTGTTCAGTGGTGCCTGTTCTGAGCTAACATACGCAGGACACCACCTACTAAGCCCCTACTAACGACAATATTAGCTCAGTCGCCGAGCCAGACTGAGTGAGTTGCCCACCCGAGGTGGCCTTCCTCCTTAATTCTCTCTGTGCCAGGAGGCACACAAGGCTCGAACATCATTCCTCCACTGGTTCCGGTCTGCAGCTGTGCGTCGTGCGGCGTTCCACGTGCTCCAGCCTGCGCCGTTCCGCTCTTCTTCTACCATTCGTCGCCATGTTGTTTTTGGGCGTCCCCTTTTCCTTCTCCCTTCAGGTGTCCATCCGAGGGCAACAGCACAGTCGGTCCTTTCTTAGAACATGTCCGATCCAGTTCCATCTCCTTCTTCTAATCTCCTGGCTGATTTTTTCTGCTCCTGCTATTTCCAAGACTGTCTTGTTGGAAATGTGTTCTTGCCATCGGATCTTGAAGATCCTCCTCAGACATTTGGTTTGGAAAATGTCTAGTTTCTCTTCTTCTCCTTTCCTTAATTTCCAGGTCTCACATCTGTAGAGAAGAACTGACAAAACAAGGCTCTTGAAAAGGGATGCTTTGGTTTTTCTGCTGATGTCACCCTAGGTGGCAACCACCACAATAACCCTCGAACACCCCCCTTCCTGAACCTCCAACCCCAAGGGCTTTGAAATAAACTCACCACAGGCATAGAAGTGTATAGGGAAACGGAATCTGAGGTCATCATGAGACCAGAGCAAATGGGACCTCTGAATCAGAAGCTTTTAAAAATGTTATTGCATGATGATCAATGACAATGAGGATGACGTAATGATGTTGCTGGGGAAGTGCATGTGCTTTGAGACTACTTGACAGGGTTGTACTCTACACTTACTATCATAATATATTCCAGCGTCAACCCGCCCGAAAGATACAGACACCTGCAGTGTTGGTCAGGTAATATGAGCAACACTCTCAAACTCGCATCTGTAAAGATGATGAAGCTCGACTGTGTAGTTCCAGTCTTCCCACTGAGCCCACAGTGCACTCACTCTGGGTAGGAGCCCTCCGACGTCAGAAAAAATCCCTATGACTCTTATGGGATTCGAACCCGCGACCCTCCAGTCCGAAATCTAAGGCGCTAACCACTGCGCCATGGTGGCTGGTTTAAACCCAGTTATTGTTGTTATTGTGTGCCATCCTGCTTAACACCCTGGTGGTCACCCAGAATGTGCACTCTGACTCACTCATCCCAACTGGAAATCATTGTGAGACTGAAATTGCTCACTGAATGAGAAGTTTGCATGTATGATTGCTTTTAAGTACCTCGCAATATAGGCAGCCATACTCCAACTTCAGAGGATTTTTTTCCTTTAAAGGAGAGTGCATGTTGTACTTTGACACCTTATGCTGTGGTCAAATTTCATTTCAGCTACACGTTTATTAGGCTATCATGACAATTGGTCAAAGGGACTGCTGTGATGCGTAGATACTCTGTAGTGTAATAATGTAGCATCACTGAGTAAGCAATGTTAGTTACGACAGCTACTGGGAAACCTTGGTTAAAAAAAAAAAGCAAAAAAACAACAACCAACCAAACAAACCAAAAAACGGACCACACAATGGTGGGGTGGGTGACACTGTTTTGATGCCCATGTTCAGGTCCAAGCTGGTCAGCAGATTAATGCCCATTCCCCTCCCCCAGTTCCCACAGCATGATAATGGTGACTATTCTTTTTCGTATAGGCCTATGTACCCCGAGTTACTGATAAACTATCCAACAAAAAACCCCAAACAAAAGAAAACCCTGGGCAATTTGACAAGACATTGCATATATTTAGAAACATTAGTAGGCCTATTCTCTACTGAGCATGACTATTTACATTTACAAAGTATTCAGTGTTACTATTAGAATTAAGAAGTCTACCTCTGCATTTTAATGCTTAAGCAGTCATTTTGACAAAATGGTCATGAATGAAACTTAAGTTACATTTGATTCCAAATTGTGAATTAGGGCCTACATCATCAGCATTATGAGGGAAAGGGGAGGGGCCATGCAAAGCCAGAGGTGTTGGCGGAGAGAAACTTACAGCCTTTAGAGCTTTTGAAAAGGCCCTAGATAAGTTAGTAGTGCTAGTAGTAGTAGTAGTAGTCCTATTAAGGCACATAAAGATAACAAATGTTACAATTAGGCCTACCTAGTCCAGACCACTGATGAGGAATATTATTGATTATAAGGTACAATGAGCACACTCTTCCAATTCCAGTGCGGGCGTGTGTGTGTGTGGGGGGGGGGGGGGGGGGGGGGGGGGGAGTTGATTTGTTTGTTTTTGTTCTGGTTTCTTTCTTCTTCTTTTTTGTCAATATGCATAATTCATATTTCCTTACGGAATGGACCTTTTTGTGTTTTTTTGTTTGTGATTTGTAAGCAAAAAAAAGAAATTGTAAACATGATGTTGTGGTCTTTGCTTTGATAATCAGGGTACTTCGTGATTTGTGATTAGAAAGGAATCCTTTGCTAACATGATCAAAGTCTTGGCCTTGATTTTGACAACACTTTGTTTGCCTTGATGTTGAAATGTGCTGCCTTTGTTGTGGCTGACATGTGTTTCTATGCATATCACAGTCCTGCACAATATTCATCTTCGTCAACAGTTCTCTGCGAAATAAACTTTTCTGATGAGAAAAGTAAAGATCTAGACTGGCTCTGACTGTCATTGTGATTCCGGAATAGAATTGGACACAGCCATACTGGTGAGAGTGCACGTGCGCACACAGGCATAGACCCCCAAACACAGACAGGCAGACAGACACAGACAGGCAGACAGACAGACACACACACACACACACACACACGTGCACGTGTCATCCTTACATCTAAACTAGCTTGGAATGCACATATCGAATATACCTTAACTAAAGCAAGAAAGTGTTTGAAATTACTTAAAATGGTAAGTAAGCAATTTGGGGGACAAAGCAGTTAAATCTGAAATGTTTAGCAACATCCCTTATTTGTTCCAAACTGTCTTATGGACAAGAAGTCTTTTTCAATGCACCCAAGTACCTACTTAAAAAGTTACAAAGCGTGGACTGTAAGGCATACAGGCTTGCCCTCGAGTACCTTTTCATGCATTGGCTCTTGGAACTTACAATGAAATTGGAGAATTGCTTCTAGATGAATACCGACAATTGGCATGTGAAAAATATGTACTCAGAAGCACAACCACAAACAATTTTACTTCAGACAATGTAAAAAAAAACAACAGAAATCAAACATTTCCTAAAAGGGCAAAGCAAATATCTTCTTTAGGGCCAATTGGTAGTATGTTTCAGACCTCTTTGAACAATCTGAAATCAGTCAACATACCATGGGCACACAAACTGAAGTTCTACCTTATTCTTTATGGGAAATGAACAAAGCACATTTTGATATAGAATATGCTAATAAAAAAAAATTATGGCAAAGAGTGGAAATAAAAATATTATGATTTATAAAGTCTAATCTCATATTCATCAGAAATATTCTCATCATTTAAAAGTCTTTACAGATGGTTCACATCTAGATGATCAAGAAACAGGTTCAGTTTTCGTAATACTATCGCTTAAAATAGAAAAATATTAGTATGTTGGTAAACATCATTCGATATTCACTGCTGAGCTAATAGCAATTTTAATGGCTCTTGATTATATTCTTGGTCACCCGCTTAATATATTTCAAATTTTACTTTGCGTTGATTCTAAATCGGTACTTTATGCATTAAAATCTACAGGTTCAAAGAAAATGTCTAAAGTTGTATTAGAGATCAATCACATCATACATGTTTTATCTTTAAGGGGTGTTTGTGTCACTTTATGTTGGGTACCCTGGCATGTGAGGTTCACACCAAAATTAATGGTCTGAAAGAGCTGCAAAGAGAGGTACAAAGCATGAAGAGGATTCTGTAGAACAACATGTTCCATTATCTTTACAAGAGGGCTATCATTTAGTAGAAAAGGAATCGTAGAGTAGGGCAAGAAAACCATTGTCCAAAGGAGCATTTTAAGACACAATCTTATTCACTGTCCCTGTTTTAAGGAATATTGATCCCTCTGACACCTATTCAAGTTCTGTCATGGCAAGAAAGGCTAGGCTCTATTTTTCTCTTCTTTTTTTATAGCAAAAAATAAAATGTTTGTGTGGTGAGCAAATTACCAGCATTCATATTATTTTTTAATGTAGAGTCTAAAACCATTCTTACCCTCTTTTTCTGAGAAATCCTTGGATAAATATTAACAAAATTAAATTTGGTATTTGGTATAACAAAATCTTTAATGAGCAGTCCTATAGGACATTTGTTCTAGTTATAAGTCATGTTGGCATTTCTTGTATACTTATTTGTTGTTATCACTGTTTAGCCCTTTTCTGTGTACTGTATAGGTTACTTAGCAATGGATAGACATTTCACTGCACACACCACCAACATAAGTGCCCCCCTCTCCTAACCTTCCCATCGTCTAACACTTTGAGTGAACAGACGTAAAATTGAAGCAACAACAACAACACGTGCACGTGCGGGGAGGATCGCCGCACAAGCAAACGACACAGTGTGTGTGTGTGTGTGTGTGTGATAGGCCTAACTGATTCAGGGTCGCCCCTGGCTGTCTTACTCAGTGTCTGTCTGAGTGTCCGTGTGTCAGATCAGTCTGTCTGGCAGTCTTTCTATTAATAATGAGTGCGCGCACCTTCTAAGTTTCCGTTAAGTTTAGGCATAGGCTACCACGTGTGGGCGACTTGTTTATCAGTCAGAAAAAATACCATAGCCACATGATTTTATTTGTATCAGTATTTAGAGACCCGACCTACTCAGGTCGGCCCACAGAAGTGGCCTATGATCGTTCACAGTCTCAGTTGCCTCATGCTTTGAGTAGCGTGGCTGCAACTTAGGAATTACTGATTAATTAAATATAGACCTTATGAAATACCTAGCCTGGATGTAAAAAAGCACACGAATGCTTATTTCGTTATCTTCGAAATAAAAGAATACAGAATAAATAGCTCTGGACTTTATTTAAAGCCGCAACAGGTGCCTGTACTTCCAATCTTTGATCCGCCATATTGGATTTTTCACATTCTTGTTGAGTGATAAAGAAAGTTTACCTGCTGTGTCCAATGCTTATGCCATGGACTCAAATCAATGGCCAAACACGAACAGTGGGGAAAAATGAAACAAATTAGACATAGTTGTGATCTGTGTAGCTAAGACATGCTGAAGGAAGTAAAGCCGCTTCTAGTGTGCAAGTAGTTTAGCATTGAGCCAAGCAGCAGACGACTGTTGGGGAGACGCTTTGTGTTCAGTGGGCGAGTGGTCGGGAAAAAAAAAGTTGTGAGGTAAGTAAGGTAGGCTAGACCTAGGCCTAGGAAGCAGCAGGCTTCGTCAGGGTTTTGTCACAGTGGCTTCGTGTGAATGGAAGTGTGACGTTCCTGGTTTTGAGTCTGGTTTGTGACAGGTGAAACTTCGTCATTGTTTTTGTATGCCCTACTGTGTTTATATTGTCTGCTACAGGTGTTTTTTGAGTCGAGCAACAAGTAAACCAAATACTAGTGTATCGTGTTTGGTGCGGTTTTAACACGAATACAGGTGAGGAATCAGAATGCTAAACAACTAATGCAGTCCATAGTTTGTTGTAGAATTCGTAAGTTATATTGTTCCTCCATGTTGTGAACTTTGGGGGGGGGGGGGGGGGGGGGGGGGGAGTTTACACAGGTCAAATGAAACCCCTTTTATCTTAACCTCTGTGATATATGATATACTCTGGGTAGAAGGTTTTGTCACAGTGTGAGGGCTGAACAGGTCTTTGAAAAGGGGTTTGGTGTCTGACCACACCCATGTGTGCATGGTCAGGTTTTAGACTACTTCCTTCCTGTCACCAGAATGGAAAATAATAGAAACTTTTTACATGGTGTGTGTGTGTGTGTGTGTGTGTGTGTGTGTGTGTGTGTGCTCCATGTAGTGTGTTGGTCTTCAATTTTAGATCTGTTCACATAAAAATTAAAATAAAAGTGATATAACCCCCCCCCCCCCCCCCCCCAATGTAAATGTAATGTGTAGTATGTAGTGTGTGTGTGTGTGTGTGCAGTGTCTCACTGTCTGTCTGTCTGTGTACTCAGTGTATTGTATGTTGTGTGTATGTGTGGTCTTTTATTTTGAGGATAATGGAATGAGCACTCGTGTGCTTTTTTTCATCCAGTCCCCATGTGTATGCAGTTTTGTCAATTTTGTCATCTGTTCCCATAAGGGCCTACTCTTCCGAAAAGTGTAACAGGATTTAATGTGTGTGCAAGGTGTTCTGTGTGCGTTCGCACACAGGACCTCGGTTAATCTCATCCGAAGGACTTTGTGTGTGTGTGTCGCATGTGCACATGTGTATCCCATTCCATAGTTTTGCTTTAAGACTGATTTTATTTCAAAATTTACATGAAGTACCAACGTGCAAATTAAAAAAATAACACACCCAAAATCTCAGCAAACCCAGAATTAGTCTTTGATTTCAGTGCATACCCGAGTGACTTAAGTTAAGAAACAGGTCATTCAGATTATCAATCTATGTGTTGACTGATCTGTTAGGTGGATCAGTGGTCTAGAGGTAATGCTCCTGCCTAGTCTGGGGTGGTGGGGGTGGATTGAGACTATAAACTGAGGCCCCATGTGCAAACACATGCAGAACATCTTGTGCACACACTAAAAACCTGTCTTTCAGAAGAGTAGGCCATTTCATGCCAATAGCCTGAATAGGAACTGATGACAAAAATCAACAACCGGCATGTTCACAGGCTTCATGTTTTTACACCATCCATGAAGTTGGAATGTGGTAATGGTCAGTTAACAAAGGTCACACACACACACACATATAATCATCATCATCAATGCCTTTGTGCCTTATTGGCATGTAGGGCAGCAACAAAAGTTCTCCACTCCTGTCTGTCCTGGGCCAGCTTCTGAATGGTTCCCCAGGTATGTTGGAAGGTCTTCAGCTCTGCTTCAACAGTCCGACGCCAAGTGTTCTTGGGTCGTCCTCGTTTGCGTTTTCCCTCTGGTGTCCAGTGGAGGGCTGTTCGGGCGATGTTTCCCTGTTCCCGACGGCAGATATGCCGTATCCATCCCCATCGCCTATGCATGATGAACACACATATAATATATATATATATATATATATATATATATGTAATCACTATTGGTGAATCTAGGAGTTATACTATAGCTGAGGAACACACCGAACAGAAATCCCAGAAAAACTATATATAATGCAAAAATGTGAAGTTTGGAAAAAGCTCAGTTATAATAATATTTGTGCATAAATGATGTGAATAGTTTCAGTACTGTGAACACTCTAAAATCAGTAAATGTCTAAAGTTATAATTCATATTATATGTGCATGCACACACACACTCACATATGCACACATGCACTCACAAACACATGCATGCATGCACTCAAGCACATACACAGCTCTCACACACTCACAGTCACACCCATACTCTCTCACACACATGTGTTTTTTTTAAAAGCACATGAGTGCTTACTCCATTATGGTTGAAGTAAAAGAATAAAAAAAACAAAAATTACCCCACCCCACAACACACACACCACACACACACACACACACACACAACACCACACACACACACACACACACACACACCATACTCAATCTTTCAATACAAAGAAAAAAAACCACAAAAGCAAACAGGAAGCAGGAAAGAAACTTTTAAAACAGACAATATGTCTATTCTTGTTGCTTTTACACTGATCAAAAAATGTTCATAAAAATTATGTACTTATAGAATTAAAAGAATTTTGAAAATAATAATATGTGGTTTTGTGTGTAATGTTTAACAACAACATTCAACAATGTAACAAAAGCCTCTGTTGGTAGTGTAAGACTTAGAAACTAAGAAACTCATTCCCATCTGCATTAGTTTTAAACTTTCTTCTCTCAGTCTGTTTTTTAGAGCTGTATTTAAATGTTTTGTTTTTTTTCCCCCCACTTTCTTCAGTTCATGTTGCTCCTGTCAGAAAAATGCGCCCTTCCCTATCATCATCATGGTCATGTCAGTCTTGAAGCGAAGTTTAGTGTTTGCCAATCCCACCAACAGACCCAAGCCCTTTGGCCTTAACTTGCTTAAGCTGGTTTGTGTTTGTTAATGTTAGTCACAGGGGGGGAGGGGGGGGGGAGATGAGAAGGGATGTCTCCTGGGTGTAAAGATGGAAAAAGATCACATGGGGGAAGGGGGGGGGGGGGGGGGGGGCTGGGGGGAGGGGAGAGAGAAGGAAGTAAGTCTGAGTGTAAAGACGGAAAAAGATCAGGTCTCACTCTCAGCAAAGGCCCTCCAGTTTTTGCCTTATAGTTGTAGTCTGCTTCATTACTTGTTACTCATTGAGTAAAACAAAACAAAAAACAACAACAAAACAAGAGAGAGAGAGTGTGTGTTGTATGTGTGTGTGTGTGTGGGAGAGAGAGAGAGAGAGAGAAGAGAGAGAGAGAGAGAGAGAGAGAGAAACCACTCTCATATAGCACAGTTTTTTGGTTTCCTTTTTTAGGTTTTGCCCTTTACTGACTTGCTTGGTTGGTCATACTCATAGGCTCAGAAAGAAAAAAAGAGACTTGTTGACTCGTGGGCCCTTGAGTGGTGGCTAAATCAAATGTGAGCGGCCTTGTACTAGTTTGTAGGTGGCATAATTGCACGGTTTCCTCCTTGTCATAACAGTTTTTCTTGTTCTTCATGGTTGCTTTGACTGCAACATTTTGTTTTGTTTTGCTCAGTGTGTTTGTGTGTGTGTGTGTGCATGCATGCATACTTGTGGATGCATGTGTGTGTTTGTGTTTGTGTGTGTGTCTGTACATGTATGCACATGTATATATGTCAAGCATCCTATCAGCACATCTACATGAATTTGTGTGTGTGCATGCACGCACACACATGTGTTATGTATAGTTCATGAGGTATGATAGGATCCATAATCTAGTACACTGCACATTTCTGTATTGCACTTGAGTGTGTGTGTGTGTGTGTGTCACTGTATGTGCATATATATTGTTTTTTAATCATTGTATGTGTGTTCAGACACATGCACTCACATGGGGTGCACATTTTCATGTGTGAGTGTGTGTGTGTATTTTTCTGTGCAAGTGTATACATGTGCACACACTCATGTCATGACAAAATTTGTAAAATTTCTCTTTATTTTCTCTCTCTTTCTCCTTTTTTCTTTTTAGATCAGAATTTCAGTTTTTCCATTGTGCAACTACAAAGATTTGTAAAATTTCTACTTTTCATTCCATAGTAATCCACTTTGTATAGATCTGTTGTCATTTTGTTATGAAATACAGACCTGACTGACCTGCCCTGTGTGGTCAGCCGTGGACCAGGCAGTGGATTCAGGGGAGAGGGAGGTGACCAGGTGAAAGGCCTCGGGCAGTGTAGGTGTCGCTTCAGAGGGTGTGTACTGTAGGCCTGCTGCTGACATCGCAGAAAAGAGAGGAGAAAAGAGTGCCCCCTTCCTGCTTAATACCACACTGCTGCTTCATTAAAGTTCATCACAGAGAGAGAGAGAGAGAGCAGAGGAAATTTATATAGTGGTGTGCCTGGTACAGGACTTTGTGAACAGTCCAGTGTGTGTTGTATACATGTGTGTTACTTTGTTTCATGTATGCAATCAGCTCTCTAGAATAAATAGAAACTTCAGAGGAAAAAGAAACTGACCAGCTGCAAGTTGCTGTCATGTGATGATAAGACAGAAAAAAGTTGTTATTTTTTAGTTGTGTGAATCACGGAACTTAACTTCTTAGCAAACCGTAAACTACCCAACAACAAAGCAGAAACAGGAAAAAAGCAGGGAAGCAACAAAGCAGACCTAAAGAGCAAAGCCAACCCTAAAACAAAGCAAAAAACAGGAAGAAAGTGTGGCACCCATGCCTGTGTCAGACAAGAAACGGAAGGGCGATTCCTCCAAGAATGGAAGCTTGAATGGCAGCGTGGAAGCTTTAGAAATGAGCGGAATGATGGAGGAGCGGAAGGACAGCCCACGCAAAGGGAAGGGGGGTAAGGGGAAGAAGGGAGGAGGGCGGGGGAAAGCCACCAGCAATCCCGACACTCCGCTGATTGAGGACATGATGATGAACCAGGGGGGTGGCTGGGGGCCGGCAGCTAACGGCACTGTGTCCTCCTCCCACCCCCAAGTCCTCAGCCACTCCTTCCACGACCTGCACATGGGGGATCAGGACTGGCAGGACCTGGATCTCACCTTCCAGCACAGTGCCGAGAACTCCTTCACTGACACGGGGCCTCACCGCGAGATGCCCATCGACTGTCCGGACAGTTTTCTGGCCACAGTCAAATCCCCACCCAGATACCCCCCACCAGCCAACTCCAAAACGGATGTTTCTCCTTCTTCAACGACATCACCTCGCATGCCTCTCACAGTGCTGAACCAAAGTGCCGAGAGAGTGAATGACAGGACAGACTCGTCCGCAGGGGGGGAGGCTGAGAGAGTCGCTGTCGGTGCGGCCCAGCCCAAACCCACGCCAGAGCAGCTGGAGCGCCTACGCATGCACCAGGAGGAGCTACGCAAGCGCCGGGAAGAGGAGAACCGACACCAGGCAGAGCAGGACTTTCTGAGGGAGTCGCTGCGCAGTTCCAAAAAACTGCAGGCGCTGGAGAGCAGGCAGGTGGCGCTGGGGCAACAGGCGGCGCCACCTGCACCTGTAGGGGTGGTCAACATGGCGTTCGAGATGGTGGACGACGAGGAGGGGGATCAGGGGGAGGGCAGGCAGGGGACGGCCCAGGTTGTGCCCACTGAGCCCTACCTGAAGAAGAACATAGGTGAGTGTGGGTAGAGAAGAGAAGTGTGTGTGTGTGTGTGTGTGTGTGTAGGAGTGGGGGTGAAGGTGGGTGACTTTGTCAGTTTGTGTGTGTGTGGTTGGGGGGGGGGGGATATAGATCATGTGCATACATGAAAATGTAGAACTGTGTTAATATCATAATTATATCCCCCATGGGGGTGCCAGGGGCTTGTCACTGTGTCAGTATAAATAGTAACCCCCCCACCCCCTGGAAATTCGGTGCTAGGAATTCCTTCATTTCAGTCCCTCTAGTATTTGTTTCTGCCCTTTTCCTCTCCTGCCTTTTTTCCAGGAAGACTTGAAAGATAGCAGTTCTCTCCCACACTGAAGTAGGATACTCTGACTCTGAGCCTGACTTGTCAAGCTCTTAGTTAATAGCAGGGCAATGCATAAAAATGTCCATTCATATGACAAACAACGGTGGCTGCTGTCTGAGTGTTTGACAAAGAAACAGTTCAGTCAACCCACAGTGCAGGGTTGTTTTGATGAGAGTCTCTGACTCAATCCATAGTCCTGACCAAAAGTTGGCTGTGCATCAGTCAGACAGCAGATGTCAACCACGTACTTGAAGACTTGTGTTTTCAGGCTGTTGTTCTGTTAGGGCTCTGACTCTGCCTGAAGTGAAGGCAGATCAGACTGCCTGTTCGCTGAGTTATGTAAATCATCATTATCATATATGCAATCATTATGTGAAAGAGGACAGTGTATCAATTTTTAAAAGCAAACAAATGAGTGAATGTGCAGTGCATATATATATATATGTTCAAGTGTGTGAAGACATCTGTATGTCACTTTAGTTTAATGCATGTCTTCATGAATGTAACCCATTGGGCTTTTTTTTAAAGTGAAAACTTTTTGCAATTCTTGTCTGTGACCTGAACAGCTGAAGCAGTCATTTTTATTTTTATTTTTAAAAAATCTTCCTTTGGATGAAAATTGTTAACATTCTGAAGTTTTGTGTTTTGTGTCTGTACTAGAGAGGGCCTGCTTTGGAATGGCTGCTGTCCTGTGTAGGCTCGAGCCTGCAGCTGTAGATTAGTTATTGTCGGTGTCAGATCATGACTATAAGGCTCTTCATGAATAAACTATCCTGTCTGTTTAGATGTATACTAAACATAATCCTGACACCAGCCGCCTTAGCGCAGTGGCTAGCGCCTCTTGTTACGGACTGGAAGGTTGCAAGTTCGAATCCCATAAGAGTCATAGGGATTTTTCTGACTCCGGCCAGCTTCTACCCAGAGTGAGTGTGCTGTGTGATTGGGAAGACTTGGATCACACAGTTAACCTTCATCCACTTCACAGATGCGAGTTTGAGAGTCTTGCTTCAATTACCTTACCAGCAATGCAGGTGTCTGTATCTCTTGGGCCCAGTTGACACCGGGATATATTTCGATAGGAAGCGTAGAGTACACCCCTTGTCACAAAGCCTTAAAAGTTAAAGCAGATGCACTTCCATAGCAGCACTGTATCATCCTCATCGTCATTGACTATCATGTGATACAAAAAAATTGTCTCTGATTCTGTGGCTCACAGAAGACGAGACCAACCCCCCACAAAAAGCCCCAACAAGAACACACAAAAAACCCTTCAAATCCTGATGTTCACCCCCAGGTGTGGAAGACATGCTCTCATCCCTGCACCACATCCGGAGTCGCCTGAACTCAGCGGACAACACCAGCAGCAGCAAAGGGTCCCAGGAGGTCTTCTTCCTGAAGCAGCTGTTCCACAACACGCTCTTTCAGCAGGCCGTGACCCTGCACCAGCAGATGGTGGACCAGACCTCCAGGGGACCTCAGCCTGTCCCTGTGAGTGCCGACAGTCAGAGGCTGGTGGTGGACGTGGGCAGCTGTTCTGCAGCAGGCAGGGAGTCCAAGCCTGTCCTGAGGGAGCTGGTGGCCTTGCTCAACAGACCCCTGGTCAAGGTGAGTCAGTCAGTCCCCTGGGGAAAAGATGGAGGCCGTGGGAATGTTAGGGATATGATTTGTTTTGTTTCAGGGAGGAGTGTTTGAAACATATAACTTTGTTATGTTCTGTTTTGTTCCATGCCTGGAGACTTTGAGGTTCACCTATGATATTTTTGTGTATGCAACTGTTTTGGGCCACCATTAAGATAGCTGCATTCCGACTTTGTGGATACAGTTAGGAATTGAATCTATCAATTTTGCCAGGACATTTGGGCAGTAGCTCCCTGTTCTTTTTTTTATATTCAACTGTCGTGGGATTTTTTGACGTGCACAAATCTGTAAGCGCAGGGGTCCAACTGGTTTAGAGTCTCCTCCGACAGATTTTACATTGAGGAAGATTTTTCTGTCAGACTTGGAAGAAAGGGGAATACCGGGAATAAAAAAAATAATAATACATGGTATTTATATAGCGCTGAATCTTGTAAAGCAAACAAATCAAAGCGCTGCTGGGAATCAAACCCAGAACCTCACAGTTTACTTGTTAGCAGGTGAATATCTAAGCCATCCTGCCACCTTCCCTCGTAGAAGTAGTGTGAACACATGCCCTCAGTTTACCTTCAGATCACCAGTCCCACAATGTAAAATTTGTAGTAAGTTACTCTGCCTCCCAAGTCATTGTTACATTGTCAACCTAGATTTTTCTCTGCTTTGCAGTTTCACTTATTAGTTATTGTTCAGCCCCTCCCTTCCTCCCGCCCCACCCAACTACCACTACTACCACCAAAGTCCTCACCTAAACACACACACCCACACACCCCCACACACCTCCAACCCCACCATCCCCACCTCCCTGACTGCCTAAAATACAGTTGTAACAAAGAGAAATCAGTTAGCACAGTGGAGGTCTTAGCCACAGTGACAGTTCTTGGCAAGGGAGCCCATAAATCTCAGAATCAATAAAGTGACCTCATACCTCCCTACCCTCCTTCCCCCATTCAGATTCAGCCTAACTGACAGATTATAGGTGGAGTGGGGAGGGTGTGGAGGAGGGGGGTAGAGGTCAAGAAGGGGATTAGGGAGGGAAGAAAAGGAAGAAGGGGGGGGATATGTATGTGTTGTGGTTTAAGCTATGCCCTATTGTAGGTATGTGTCATGTTCGTGGGGATTACAAAGAGGGATTTCTGTTTGCTGCTGTAGTAAATATGTGTGAGTGTTTGTGTGTGTGAGTGTTTGTGTGTGTGTGTGTGTGCTTGTGTGAGTGTTTGTGCGTGTTTGTGTAAGTGTTTGTGTGTATTTGTGTGTGTTTGTGTGAGTGTGTGTGTGTGTTCAAAATCAGTTCACTCAAGGTACTAAGCTTAATCATGGACTGAAATGGAATCAAACATATAATATATCTACAGTGTTGATTCTAGAGTGCGCCCTTGTGGGATTCCTGCACTTTTCTCAAAATTGCCGCAAAACAATGTGGGCAGTGTGCCCTAACAGAAGCAAAAAAATCCTGGACAGTGCGTTTTTGAACAAACAGTGTGCCATCGCAACTGCCGTTTGTAGAATCTCTAAAATTAAAAATTATACTTCCCCCAAAGTTCTCCAATGATGCTTCTGGTTGGCTAAGCGCCTCACTTTGATCAATCACACAAACTGTAGTTTGGCCTTGTCAGTTTCTGTGGTGGTCATTATGTTGGTTGGTAGGCTATCCTAGTGGCAGCAAGATTTTCTGATTAGCGCTCACAAGCTATCTTCATAATCAAGCCAGCTCCACCTGCTCTGTTGTCCTCTTTGTTTACGTCATCTTCCAAGAAGCCCTCTACTCCAGAAATAAGTGATGGTGATTGGGACAGAAATCGTTGAGGAGATAGTGGACACTGGGGCCCAGCAGGTTCAGGCTGCTAGTCTGGCGAGACAAGTAGCCCTGGCTTGAGAACAATGAACACAGACAAGTAGCCCTGGCTTGAGAACAATGAACACAGACAAGTAGCCCTGGCTTGAGAACAATGAACACAGACAAGTAGCCCTGGCTTGAGAACAATGAACACAGACAAGTAGCCCTGGCTTGAGAACAGTGAACACAAGACAAGTAGCCCTGGCTTGAGAACAGTGAACACAGCATGCAGTAAGCTATGGGCTGTGTATCAAACATGGAAAGAACATGCATTCACTGAAAGAGATTGCGCAAATTACAGAACATCACTTAAAGCATCACGCAAAAGCACTGTCCATCACCAGGAGGCTGAACCAGATGAAAATCTTCAGCCTCAGTTAGGCAACTCTCTCTCTCTCTCTCTGTCTGTCTGTCTGTCTCTCTCTCTCTCTCTCTCTCACTCTCTGTCTCTCTCTCTCTCTCTCTCTCTCTCTCTCTCTCTCTGTGTTTCTCTGTCTCTCTTTCCTGTGTACGATCTTGGGATGGGGGTGGGGACGGAAACAAGACTTTGGTATTGACTTCATCTTATGTAGATCTAGACCTCTGTGAATGTGGAAATACAAATTTGATCTCTCTCTCTCTCAAAAATTATCTCTGTCTGTCTGTCTGTCTGTCTGTCTCTGTGTATGATCTTGGCAAGAAAAATATCTTTGATATTGGCTTTTACATCTAGTTTCATCTAGAACATCTTGCGCACACATTAAATCCTGTTCCGCTTCTCATAAGAGTAGGCCATTGTGTGCTGGTGGGAACAGATGACAGAATTTACAAAACCACATAGACACAGGGACTGGATGTAAAACACATAAGTGTTTATTCCATTGTCCTCGATATAAAAGAATTATATAAAAAAAATCTATCTCCCCAACTCTGGAAATACAAATTTGACTTTGACCCCCCCCCCCCTCTCTCTCTCTCCCTTTTTCTCCTCTCTCTCCCCTCCCCACTCTCTCTCTCTCCTGTGTCACAAGTGACAGATTAACTGCTACACTTAAGGTGAATATTCAATCCTTTCTGCTTACGTATCTGCTTGTTTGTTTTGTTTCTCTTCCTTTAAAAAATAGCGGTAACTATGCCCCCTTTTTTTCATTTTAGGGGGCCATTGGGCCCCTTATTTTGAAATCCTAGAATCAACACTGTATCTATAGGCATATCATATGGAATTTTTAGAGCTCTGAATCTTGTAAAGCAAATCCCATAATGGCATCATGTGTGTGTTTATGCATGGTGGATTATACACATATATATGTATAAACATACCTATTTCATGCATAATGTTATGTACAAACATGTCCAGACTTTGCTGTGGGCCCATGACCGCGTGGCGGAGCGTCAGATGCAGCCCCCCCCTCCTGCGCTGAGCGACATTGACCAGGTGGACCACTCCCTCATGCAGTACGGCAAGGACAGCGTGAAAATTGTCCACCTGGAGAAAACCAACGAACACCTGGTCAGTGTGTGTGTGTGTTTATGTTTTGTTTTTTTTATTCCTTTATATCGAGGATAATGGAATAAGCACTCATGTGCGTTTTTACATCCAGTCCCCATGTGTATGCAGTTTTGTAAATTCTGTCATCTGTTCCCACTGGTACACAATGGCCTACTGTGTGTTTGTGTGTGTATGTGTGTGTGTATTGAAGCAATGTTTAACTATATTTGAGGTAACCACAATATTTATCTGTATGTATTAGAGTACTGTTAAGGAAACCAGATCCACTCACATATTTTTGTGTTGTTCTCACAGGGGGCGACTGTGAGGAACGAAGGGGATTCAGTCATCATCGCTCGCATCGTGAACGGGGGAGCAGCACAGAAAAGTGGTGAGATTATAACACTGTGTCTGAAATTGGTTAATTAGCTTGAAGTTCAGTCGTTATCATCTATTATTATTTCATGTACTCTTTTGTTTCAAGGATAATGAAATTGATAAGCACTCCCGTTGTTTTACACCCAGTTCCCATTTGCATGTGATTTTGTCAATTTTGTTATCCATTCCCACTGGCACAAACTGCCTCCTCTTCTGAAAGGCAGTACAGGCTTTAACAAGATATGTGTGTGTGCACGCAAGATGTGTGTGTGTGTATGTGCGTGTGTGTCCATGTGTGCGCACATGTGCTGTTGGTTTTATCTTGATGTCCACTGTTTGTCCGTCTGTCTATCCATCCATCTGTCTGTGTGTCTATGTGTTGACTGATTGGCGTATGTGTGTGTGTTTGTGTGACAGGTTTGCTTCATGAAGGAGATGAGATCCTGGATGTGAACGGCACTGACATCCGAGGCAAAAGCATCGATGAAGTCTCTGAGATTCTGGTGAGTCAGTTACCCATGTACTCAGAATTACACTGGTGAGATTTCAGTTTCTTTTGTGTCAAAGTTATCAGTACCCTTTTTCCCATAAAAGCACACCCACGGCCAGATATGGTAAAGTACTGACGTACTCGTGCACATGTTTATGCATGCACTTAATGCTTAGGTACAGTCACTTGTTTGTTTATGTATGTGTGCAGATACTGATTTTTACAAACAATGCTAAAACTTGAGAATGTGTGGCTTGATAAGAGCTTTTGGTTATGTATACACAAAGTATCCACTGTATTGATTTCAGGGATATTTGTTTTAATCCTCACGTGTCTGTATTCCTCTTTCTCCTTTTTCCTCTTTCTTTCTGTGACAAAGTAGGTGTAATAACTGCATGCAGAACATTTGGTCTGCTGTGATCTCTTCAAATGGGGATGAGCATACAAATTGCAATGGTTTACATCTGCATGTAAAAGTATGAAAGAGTGAGTTGAGTAAACCAAGCATCTGGTGTCATGTAATTCAATATTAGGAATAGTAATGAGATGGAATGAAAAATTCACGTTTGGAATGTATATAAAAAATCTGGAATGGAGTAAATTTTTTGTTTGTATCTATAGATGTCTGTGATTGTTTGTGTATGTGCGTGTGTGTGTGTATGTGTGTGTGCGTGCGTGTGTGCGGGTGCGTGCGTGCGTGTGTGTAAAGGCATGCATACATGAAATTTCTAAACTTACCCCCCTCACATTTTCAGGCCAACATGTCGGGAACCATCACCTTCATGATCATCCCCGCCCACTCCTGTATGGACACTCCCCTCCCCAAACAGGGAGAGCTGGTCAGTTATTGTGGTGTTTTGTTAGTGTCCCAGTGTTTTGGAAATCACTCCCTTTTTCTCTTTGTCTTGTTTTTTACATTGACTACAACACTGACATTGTGCTGAAATGATTTCTGGCTTCAAGATTTTGAGTTGTTGTGTTGCTGTTTTAAAATGCTTGATGATTTAAAAAAAAAAAAAAAGATTTAACACGAGGCTTGGTCATTTTCATGTATGCAGTATATAAAGAAAGGATTTTATTCTGGGCCATTCATTGTGAGCAATTGGAAAAAATCATTTGTTAATCAGAGTTTTGTTGCAGAATGTTGCAGCTATGATATACTGGAGTCATTACATATGACATTACAGAACTTTTTAATATTTCAAGTAATGGGTGTAGCATTTTGACGCAGTTGTAATTTCCTTGTTAAAAAAGCACACTTATGGAAAGCAATCCCCACACCCACCTTGTTCATTAAGTGTCTTTTTGAAAATATAATTATACTTCAAAGCTGTTTTACATAAAGTCATAATGCAGACATTATTTTTCAACACTCCTTTGAGGGAAAATTATCTGGTAGGTTAAAGGGTTATGTCTGTCCCAACATTTCTTGTTTTTCTTGGTTATTTGATTAATGCTATGATGTTCACATGTAAAAGGGAAAGAAATGAGGTAAAATTAAGTAAAAGTGTTTATTTCAACTACAACATAAAAGGCTCTGTTCCAACCTGTGTATGTATGTATGTGTGTGTGTGTGTATATGTTATGTACGTTATGTATGTATATGTGTGTGTGTATGTATGTATGTATGTATGTATATGTGTGTGTGTGTACAGATGTAGGTATGTGTGTGCGTACATGCCAGCATGTTCATCAGTTTCATGCCTATACACACAAGTGACAGTTATTAGCACAAACCCGTTCTCCACACAGATGCACCTGCGGGCGTTGTTCAACTACGACCCTGAGGACGACCCCTACCTGCCGTGTCGGGAGCTGGGCATCTCCTTCCTGAAGGGGGACATCCTGCACGCCAGGCAGGTGTCGACAGACGGCAACTGGTGGCAGGCGCACCGCGAGGGGGAGGAGGAGGGGGAGGAGGAGCACGGCTCTCTGGCCGGCCTGATCCCCAGCCGCTCCTTCCAGGAACAGTCAGTGACGCTCTTGTGTTCTTGAATGTTAGGGAGTGAAGGGGGGGGAGTGTAGTAAGGGGTGGGGGGGGGGGCTTCTTCTTCATCGAACGCTCAGAAAGCTGCTATTGTTGTCTGTTATATAATTTATTCATTTTTATTATTTATTTATTTTATCTTTTTATATCGAGGATAATGGAATAAGCACTTATGTGCTTTTTTACATCCAATCCCCGTGTGTATGCGGTTTTGTAAATTCTGTCATCTGTACCCACCGGCATACAATGGCCTACTCTTACGAAAAGCGGAACAGGATTTAACATTTGCGCAAGATGTTCTGAGTGCGTTCACACACGGGGCCTCTGTTTATAGTCTCATCCGAAGGACTTTTGGGGAGAGTGGAGTCTACACTGATGTTAACTCCAGGGGAAAATATCCCCTTGAACGGGAGTGGAACCCGGGTCATCAGATTGGGAGCGCAATGTTCTGACCACTAGGCTATCCCGTCCCCCAAGCAAAAATGTGTTGCGCTGCCGTTAAGCGCCTGGCAAGTTCAGGCCCAGCACATACGACTTCGGCACAAGATGGACGCTATAGCCAAGTGGTTAAGATTGTTCGAGTTGTATCTCACGGGTTCATGAAGTTGTGGGTTCGAATCCCAGCGACGTCTGGTGAATTAAGGTGTTTTAGGTGGATCGGTGGTCTAGAGGTAATGCGCCTGTCAAGAAAGCGAAAAGTTCGGGTCAGAGGTGTGCGGTGGTTCAAATCCTGTTTGGACCCGAAACTTTTCCCCCATCCGGTAGATCATGAGTGATGGTCTGGGCACTAGTCTTTCGGATGAAACGACAAACTGAGGTTCCCATGTGTTACATAATTATTTAGCGCACGTAAAAGAACCCACGGCAACAAGAGAGTTGTCCCTGGCAAAATTCTGTAGAAAAAAGCCACTCTGATAGGGAAACAAAATAATACAGTTGCAGACAGGAAAAAATAAAGGGTGGCGCTGCTCTTGTGGCGACATGCTCTCCCCGGGGAGAGCAGCCTGAATTTTACGCTGAGAAGTCTGCCGTGACTTAAAGTGGTATAAATAAATAAATAAATAAATAAAATAAATAGAGAATTGTTATCTTTTAAGTCTTTATGGAAAAAAGACAGGAGAATCGACCAAGAAGGAAGAAAATAGACAAGAAGGAGGTGACAGGAAGAAAGGAACAAGGCAGATACAAAGAGAGTGATAGAAAAGAGGACATTTCTAGCACAGAATTTCCAGAATGCTATTTATACTGATAGGTCCCCGGCATCCCCACGGGGGAGGGGGGGGGGTGACAGAGGCGAAGGGATGGGGGGAGTTTTTGAATAGAGGAGAGGGGATGAGAGGGAGTTTAGAATGGTGGAGAGGGGATGGGGTGTGTTGATTTTTTTGGGGGGGGGAGGGGGATAGAGGAGAGGGAAGGGGGAGTTTGGAATAGGGGGATGGGGAGAGGGGATGGGGAGAGATTAGAATTGTGGGAGGGGGATAGAGGAGAGGGGATGGGCGGGAGTTTAGAATATGGGGAGGGGAATAGAGGAGAGGGGATGGGAGGGAGTTTAGAATATGGGGAGGGGGATAGAGGAGAGGGGATGGGAGGGAGTTTAGAATATGGGGAGGGGGATAGAGGAGAGGGGATGGGAGGGAGTTTAGAATATGGGGAGGGGGATAGAGGAGAGGGGATGGGAGGGAGTTTAGAATATGGGGAGGGGGATAGAGGAGAGGGGATGGGAGGGAGTTTAGAATATGGGGAGGGGGATAGAGGAGAGGGGATGGGAGGGAGTTTAGAATATGGGGAGGGGGATAGAGGAGAGGGGATGGGAGGGAGTTTAGAATATGGGGAGACAGATGTTACAACCGAGTGGTTAAGACAATTTGACTTCAATCACACGGGTCCATGAAGTCATGGGTTCAAGTCTCAGCCGCATCTGGTGAGTTAAGGATGGGGATTTTTATTATCTCACAGGTCAACTTCATGTGCAGACTTGCCAGTGCCTTAATTCCCATCATGTATATACACATGCAGAAGATCAAATATGCACATTAAAGATCCTGTCATTGATGTCGGCGTTCGGTGGGTTACGAAAACAGAAAGATACCCAGCATACATACCCAAAGTCGGAATGCAACTACTTTCATGAAGGGCAAAAACGGTCGCATACACAAAATCTCACCAGTGGTGAACAGAACCACAACAAAAATGGATGATGAGATAAATATCAACAATAAGAGAACTGCAACAACAACAAGAAAAACTTGAACCGTCACATTGTGATTGCAGTCGCGAGTCGGTGCTGCAGCAGCTGAGTGCAGAGGGAAAGGAGAACAAGAAGAGGAGCAGGATCTGCGCCTGCGGAAGGAAGGAGAGGAGGAAGAGGAAGAAGAAGAAGATCCTGTACGATGGAGGAGGCATGGAGGATGAAGGTCTGAGCAGCCAGAATTTCTTTCTCTTTTGTAGGAATATATTGGAAAAAAATCCAAAAACTTTTTTAAAAAACGTTCTTTCTCTTTTTTTTTCTTTCTTTTTTCTTTTATGAAGCTCCATTTGTGTTTTGTATGTTTTCCATCCTTGGGATGCTAGGTTTTTTTAAGAAAATCACGAATAGGTTCCCCCATTTTGGGAAATTATGTGCTAGAAATTTTCCCCTTTTCTCTCACTCTCTTTGTTTCTGGGTTTTTTCCCTTGCCTCTCTCTGTCTCTCTCTCGATTATTTTCTCCTTTCCCAGTTGATTCTCCTGCATCTTTTCAAGCAAATCTTTTTTTTTGTCCAGGCATTTTGATATTTTAATGACCTTTTTAATGAGCTGCCCTGAAGTTGGAATGTATCAGCTGAGGCCAGTGGGCAGACCTCCTGCAGTTGCAGGCAAGGGACAAGACCAGGCACGACATATTTCATCCAATATGATCTTTTATATATGTTTGAGTTCTATATAAAATTCAAGGGCCTCTAAGATTTCTTATGTGATTTTAAAGAAATTAGTTTGGGGTTAGTGCAGTCATCATAAATGATATTCTAATTCATTGATCAGTCAATCTGTTAGTCAATTATTGATAAGAACAATTTATTTTGGATAAATATTTAATCCATTTATTTGATCAGTGAGATTATTCTTCTGTGAATAATGATGAAAGAGTCTCAAGTAGTAAATTAACAGCCATTCTTTTGTTCTTTTTCTTTAAAAAAGTTATTTTTTGGCCTCATATTTTATTACCATATACTGTCACATATTTTCATTGTCACATCATTTTGATCTTGCATTGCACACACTCATGGTACTTGTGTGCATACGTTTATAATTGTGGGTGAAAAAACAACAACTAGGCCAATAAAAGAAAAAGAGGCCACGGTTTTATCCATAGATTAAAGAGAAGTGATCTTCATACATTTTGCAAGATCTTATCAATAGAAAAGTTTTTTTAATTATGTCATTTTCTCTTTGCAGAAGCAGAGGAGATCCTGACGTACGAGGAAGTGATGCAATATTACCCACAACCCAACAGGAAGCGGCCCATCGTGCTGATTGGTCCTGCTGATGTTGGTCGACAAGAACTGCGAGAACTGATCATGGAGTCCAGTTTTGATCGCTTCGCTGCTGCTGTACCTCGTGAGTGTGACAAAGCTTGAAAGAAGTGAATTAACAAGGAAACAAAGTTGTGAATCAAGAATGATGTGAAATATTCTCTTTTTTTTTATGTTTCCATTTCATATGTGAATCATGGGTTGTTGTTTTTTGCAGTATTTACATACATGTGCATACATTCACCTGGATGAAGGTACAGTTGGAGGAGTGGAGTCAGTGCTTGCACACAGACACACACAGACAGGAAGGTGGCAGGATGGTTAAGACTTTCACCTGCCAACAAGTTAACCATGAGGTTCTGGGTTTGATTCCCAGCCTCGCCCTTTCTTCCCAGTTTGACAAAAAAATCGAACTGAATGTCAAAGTCCTTCGGATGAGACTATAAACCGAGGCCCCGTGTTCAAATGCATGCAGAACATCTTGCGCACACGTCAAATAATAATAATATATGAAATTTATATAGCGCTGAATCTTGTAAAAAACAAACAAATCGAAGCGCTTAATCCTGTTCCGCTTTTTGGAAGAGTAGGCCATTGTGTGCTGGTGGAAACAGATGACAAAATTTACAAAACTGCATTCACACGGGGACTGGATGTAAAAAATACATGAGTGCTTATTCCATTATCCTCGATATAAAAGAATAAATAAATAAATAAAATAAATAAATAAATAGACATAGACAGACAGACACAGAAACAAACACACACACACAGTGACACACAAAACACACACACACTCTCTCACACACCCCCTCTCTCACACACTCATACACACACACACCCACTCTTGCTCTTACTCTCATCCAACCAAACCATATATGTTTTCCTTTCAATTTGTGCTTTCAGACACCAGCAGAGCGGCGATGGCGGGAGAGCAGCATGGCCGCGATTATCACTTCACCTCCCGCTCCATGTTCGAGGCGGACATGCTCAGCGGCAAGTTCCTGGAGTACGGCGAGTTCCAGGGCAACCTGTACGGCACCAGCATAGAGGCCGTGCGTCAGATCATCCTGCAGGGCCGGGTCTGCGTGTTGAACCTGGAGCCAGAAGTGAGATGCCTTTTATCAGCAGTATTATTGTTTGGGGGATATGCTTGAAGGATGTGTGTGCCTGTTGTGGGGAGGGGAAGGTTTCATATCTTGGTGGGGGGAGGTAGGATAGTCTAGTGGTTAGAGCGTTGTTCCTATGACCTGACGGACCAGGCTTGAGCCACTACTGACGCACCTGTCAAAGGGGATTGTTTTCCCCGAGAGTGAAATTTAGTACCAACTCCATTCCCCCATAAGTCCTTTGGATCAGACTGTAAACTGAGGTTCTGTGAATGACGGTTCTTCGAGCATCTTGTGCACACATTGTAACATGTTCTCTCTTTCAGAAGAATAGGCCATTGTGTGCTGGCTGATGGGAAAGGATGACAAAATTTAAAAAACTGCATGCACATGGGTGTCATGTTCAGTCATCATCCCCGAAACTGGAATGGTCCCAGTGGTAAATCTTTGAGTTCTGGACAAGAGAAAAAGATGTCTGTGTATTTGTTTGTTTGTGTTTGTCTGTGCAATGTGTGTGTATGGGGGGAGAGAAGAGATGATAGAGGGATGGCTGATACCAACAAATAGCCACCTAACATCTCAGCATCCGCTGCTCTTTTTCTTCATCTCTTTTTTTCCCCCAATGTTTAACCTACATCCTTCTTCTTACTCATTCATTTCTTTCTTTCATGTATGCTGCATTTGTGTAGTGAAGGTTTTGTTTTTCACAGTTGCTCAGTTTTTCATCTCACATTTCTTTGGTTTTTTTTCTTTTTTTACTTTTTATTTTCATTTCTGTTTTTAGTCATTGAAGACTCTGTCTTAAGTCGTTGGCCACATTTTTGTTATCGTTTATGCATAAATTGTGATGTTCAGTGTGGTTTGGATTATGTTTTCAGTCGTTGAAGATTCTGCGGGACACAGACCTGAAACCCTACACCGTCTTTGTCTCCCCGCCCAACATGGAGAAACTCCGACAGCTGCAGATAAATCTGGGCAAAATCCGACCTACAGTGAGTTGTCTTTTCTTCATTTTCCCCGTCATTTTTGGTGTGTGTGTGTGCATGGTTTGGTTTTTTTTAAATCGTAAGATTTGCTGACATTTATTTGAACACTCATCGTGACTTGTAAAACACTCTAAATTTGAACCCCTCATGGATGTAATAAAAAGTTATCATGATATAAAGTTTCATGAAAGACTCATTCCCTGACCCTGATTCTGACCCTAGAGCAGAGCTACAGTTTGTTAGACCTGCTGACTGTTGTAGAACAGAGCTACAGTTTGTTAGACCTGCTGACTGTTGTAGAACAGAGCTACAGTTTGTTAGACCCTGCTGACTGTTGTAGAGCAGAGCTACAGTTTGTTAGACCTGCTGATTGTTGTAGAACAGAGCTACAGTTTGTTAGACCTGCTGACTGTTGTAGAACAGGGCTACAGTTTGTTAGACCTGTTGACTGTTGTAGAGCAGAGCTACAGTTTGTTAGACCTGCTGACTGTTGTAGAACAGAGCTACAGTTTGTTAGACCTGCTGACTGTTGTAGAACAGGGCTACAGTTTGTTAGACCTGTTGATGTTGTAGAGCAGAGCTACAGTTTGTTAGACCTGCTGACTGTTGTAGAACAGAGCTACAGTTTGTTAGACCTGCTGACTGTTGTAGAACAGAGCTACAGTTTGTTAGACCTGCTGACTGTTGTAGAGCAGAGCTACAGTTTGTTAGACCTGCTGACTGTTGTAGAGCAGAGCTGCAGTTTGTTAGACCTGCTGACTGTTGTAGAACAGAGCTACAGTTTGTTAGAATTCACACTGAAGTCAGATGATACTCTGGGCCTGACTTGTCAGGCGCTTTATGGCAGCACAATGCATTTTCACTCATACGACAGACAACATTAGCTGCTGTCTGAGCGTTTGACATTAAAGAATTTTGCTGGAACCTGATGGCTATTTTAGAACAGAACTACAGTTTGTAAGAACCAGCTAATTTAAAACAGAGCGACAGTATTTTAGAACCTTCTGACAACCTTCACCACTCACTCTTCTTCACCCAGCAGTGACAACAACAGTAACACTGTGTGGCAGGACGAACAGCTGAAGGGGGTGATCGACAAGGGGCGGGAGATGGAGGAGGCCTACGGCCACTACTTTGACTACGTGCTGGTCAACATGGACCTTGACCGCTCCTTCCAGGAGCTGCTGCAGGAGATCAACCGCCTGGAGACGGAGCCCCAGTGGGTGCCTGTGGCCTGGATGATGGGCCACACCTGAGCTGCACCGCAGCGGGCAGCTGTTGTCCGCGGGACAGCTCAGGGAACCAAGAGTGTAATAGTGGGAACGGCTCCGTTCCTTGCTGATTCATTCCACCTCCGAGGTGGCTGTGGGCAAGTGGAGGAATCGTGGTGGTGGTGGTTGTCAGCAAGTTGGGGAAAGGTTTTGGGGTTTGTTTGTTTTTTCTCTCCTGAATACGCAGACAGCATTGGGGTATTTCTTGAGTGCTGATGTTGGATTAGTGCAAGGTTGTTTTGGGTTTTTTGGGGGGTTTTCTGCACTGAACAGGGTTGCTTTTGCTCTCTCTCTCTGTCTCTTGCTGTCTCTTTCTCTACTCTCTCTCTTTCTCTCTGTCTCTCTCTCTGTCTCTGTCCTTCAATTCTCTTTCTCTCTCTTTCTCTCTGTCTCTCTCTGTGTCTCTGTCCTTCAATTCTCTTTCTGTCCTTTCATCGCACCCCCCCCCCCTCCCAATCCCATTGTCTTGCTCTTTTGAGTATTCTCTATGAAATCAAAATTTTAAAGCCTGTTTAAAGATTTATCAAAAGGGGTTTTTTGTGGAGCAAGTATTTTCGGTGAGCTTTGACTGTGTAAACCTGACCAAAAGGAGTAAGAGACATGGGCCAGTTACTGCCAAAAATTTTACTTAAAAAAAGATGATGGGTTACAAAGAGAATGTCACACACTGTGTTTGGTAGTACTTAATTGGAGGAGATTCAGCAGAAGTGAAAGAGACGTTAAATGATTGGAGGAAATAGTGAGAGGTGCTACTTTCTCTGCACGGAGAAGCCATGTTTGTCTCATCGTTGTTCGCATCATCATGGAATCCATCTCAAACCAACCTGTGTCAAAATAATCGCAGTTCTTCAAATCTCAACATGTTTGTGAAAACTGTCCCATCGGCAGATTTTGAAAGGCGAAAAATACAGTGGGGCTTGAACATTGGGCAGTGTTGTCCTCCGCTCAATGGAATGACCAGCAGTTGTGCTACGCGGGTAACTTGTCGTGAAGTGTGTTGTATTGTGTGGTTAATTAATGCAGCTGTTAGTGGACATCAGCTAGCGTGGAACAGAAACTGTATGGTGTGTGGATGCCTACACTAAGGGCATTAGAGAGGAAAAGAAGGGATTTGATCTGCCATGTTTGGGAACAGCAGGGTGTGTGTGTTTGTTTGTATACTGCTGGTTTTCTTTCTTACTACTGTTGATCTGTCTGATCATATGTATTTTTTTAATTGTTGTTATTCACAGTCTTAAACTCGGTCCTTATGAAGTACATGGTGTATGTTGATGTTAAGTTTGTGTTTTTTTAGTGGGGGGGGGGGGTGTCACAATTTTTTTAAAGGTTTTGTTTGATCTTATATTTTGGGGGGGAGGGTAGGCGGTGTAGATTGTTAATGTATAGAAGAGCATTTAAATGAATGAAGATGTGTATGTGTGTGTGTAGATCTATACGCACAAGCAATGAACAAATGCAATTTTATGAGCAAACTTTGTCAGTTGTTTTTTTCTTCAATCACTACATGTATCAATATACATCCCTTGACTGAGTCTTTCAAAATGCGTAGTCTGAAGTACTCTTAGATATACTCTGAAAATGGGAAGAACAACTTGATTGAGTAAATTTGTGGCAGTATGTTCACAAACATTTTTCAGCTGTGAATAACAAAAAAAAATTGTTTTCCAAATTTTTGTTCCATCTATTATTTGCCATAATTGAAAGCCTCATATGTTGGTTTTTGTTTAAAAAAAAATTGTTTTATATGTTTACTTGGCTGAGGCATGTTTAAATAGATATTTTTCTTAAAATTGATTTCATTTCTTGATTTATTTTGTTTACGTCTTGGGTTGACGATTGGAACCGTAACCATGGGCAGCTGTTGACAATGCAAAGTAAAAACTGTGAGAAGGAAGAGAGAATGAATGAATGAATAAACCAATTAATGATTTACACAGTGTGTAAGAGAATGAATGAATGAATAAGCCAATAGATGGTATACACAGTGTGTAAGAGAATGAATGAATGGATGAGCCAGTGGATGATTGATTCAGTGTGTAAGAGAATGAATAAATGGATGAATAAGCCAGTGGATGATTGATACAGTGTGTAAGAGAATGAATGAATGGATGAATAAGCCAGTGGATGATTGATACAGTGTGTAAGAGAATGAATGAATGGATGAATAAGCCAGTGGATGATTGATTCAGTGTGTAAAAGAATGGATGAATAAGCCAGTGGATGATTGATTCAGTGTGTAAAAGAATGGATGAATGGATGAATAAGCCAGTGGATGATGGATACAGTGTGTAAGAGAATGAATGAATGGATGAATAAGCCAGTGGATGATTGATACAGTGTGTAAAAACCTCCACACCCACGGGGACGGTAGAAGTGCTGGGGCAGAAGACAACTGAAAAGGTGTAGGGATGGGGAAGGGGCCGGGGAAAAAGATACGAGCTCTGAACACGTATGCAGAAGCATACAAAGAGAACTGGGAGACTTGCACTAGCAGTAGTTTGTGCAGAGTGCTTTTCCTTTTTCTCTTTTTAAAATACGATTTGTGCATACGTGAGTGTGTGTGTGTGTGAAAAGTTTGTTTTCTTTATTATTTTTAAAAATCACTAAGTATTTGTGTATATTTTTGGGTACTGTATTTTTGTATATCTGCCTTGAGATTGAAGATATTGATCATCGAAAGAAGAAAATGTGTATAATTGTTCATGGTCTTGTTATGAAAAACTTTAAACTTTATGTATTGAAAGAAGAGTGTTATACAATGAAGCTTCTACTTGAATTCCAGTGTATTGTAGTGTGAATGCTTTTGTTATTTAACTTTTGTAATATTGCATTACAAATGTTGACAGTGTTTTGTTGTTTGTTTTCTAACAACAGTTATTGGTTTAATGAAAAATAATCATCATAGGATTGACTTCACATAGTATGAATATAATTGTAATGATATTATGGTGTGAATTAGTAAAGTAAAAGTTTAGAATAACTTTCAACAGTATCACGAAAAAAGTATTACTAATAAAGAATAAAAGTAATATAAAATCTGCAAAGACAACCTCATCACCAACTGTTTTCTTTTAGTAATTATGTAATGATCAGCCACACATATTTCACATAAAAGAAACAGAACTGGTAAATAAATTTTTAAATGTTAGATTACAAGAGAAAGGGAGTATTTTATGTTCATTTTAAACTTTTTTTTTTCTTTTTAGTCTCTGTGTTCTGTTGTATTTTAATGAGGATTTGTTTCCCAGTGTGATGTAAGAGTGAAGGCAGTGTTTAACCAACATGCTGGACTGGTGTGTGTAGCACTGGTGACACAGTGTGTCTGTGGGCCTCTGACAGCTGCCAGCACTGGGGGAAAGGAAAAAGTAAAGATGAGCAAGTGGAATCACTCCATCATCTGTATAGACCCATTCACACACACACACACACACACACACACACACACACACACACACACACACACACACACAGACACACACAGACACAGACAGACACACACACACAGACACACACACACACACACACAGACACACACACACACACTCTCTCTCTCCTGTTAATCCTGATGTTGATGAAATGCAATACATTTCCTAATGATAACATTGTCAAGTGAAAAGGATTTTTTTTTAAATTAAAAAAATTAAGTGTTGGGTTTTATTTTTGTTTGTTGTTGGGGTTTTGGGGGTTTTTTGTTTGAGGTGGGGGGGGGGGGGGGGGGGGGGTCTAGTTTTTTGGCTGTTGAGGTTTTTTATTTTCTTTTTATGTTTGATCAGGTAGGGTTTTTTGGTAGGGGGATAAGTTAAATAAATTGGGTTTTTTTAACTGTGGCAGATTTCCCAGAAAGAAAATCAAATCAAAAGTTTTAACAAACCTAGACTGTGATCTCATGGGGGTTTTCTCTTTTTTTTAATTTGGGAAAGTCCCATGATCTGGCTTTAAATGCACACAGTGGCTGTGATATTAAAACCCATTTTATCTGTAGTATCCTCAGATATTAGTCGGTGTAGAAAGGAATGTGATATTGAAAGTAGTAACACAGTCTCTTTATTATAGTGTTGAAAAGCAGCTACAGAAATCAATCCACACCTTTAAACAAAAAAAAAAAAGTCCTTTGAATGAGACTATAAACTGAGGCCCCATGTGCAAATGCACACAGAACATCTTGCCCACACACTAAAAACCTGCTTCACCTTTCGGAAGGGTAGGCCCTTTCATGCTGGTAGGAACAGATGATAATTAAAAAAACAAAAACCACTTGCCCACATGTGTCATGTTTAGACGCCACGCGGCTACCTCAATGGTGGGTAAAACGGCCACGTATTCAAAATCACACCATTGGTAAACCTTAGAGCTCTAGCCAAGGAACACAAAGCCCAACATAAATCCCATGGAAGAAAAGATTTTGAAAGAGATTAGCAAAACATGGCAGACATTTTTAAAGATCTGGTTGTAAAGAAGAGGGCTAAGTTTGTTCCCCTTTTGTTGTTTTTGGTTTTGTTTGGGTTTTTTTTTACTGTGTAGTGGTGTCAGGATCAGGTGGTTTGTTCAGTCTTCATCTTTTTAAAATTATTTTTCATTCCTTGGCTAGAGCTCCGAGGTTCACCAAAGGTGAGATTTTGTTTATGCAACCATTTTTGTCCATCGTGAAGGTAGCTGCATTCTGATTTCGGGGATTAGTCTGGAATAAAACGTTGATCAGCAGTTTTATGTTTTTAACATCTGTGCTGCTGTCTGCCCATATAGCATGATATCAACATCAAAGACTGGACCAGCATTGTCATGGCTGTGTTGTTGTTGCTGCATTGGGCTGAAGACAGACCAGCCTGGAGAACACTGACAACACTCCCTGCAAACCAAGCTGTACGGCCCATGAGAGGAGCTGGAAAGGACATGCCACTATTTCTCCCAAACACATGTGACAGTGTAAAATTAAAATCAAACAAGAGAAGAAGAAGACTGACAACACAATGCGTCCCTCATGCCCCCACCCCTCACAGCCATCTTGGCCAAGGGACAGATTGATGATGGATACCCATATAAAAGACATTTATTTAGACAGTTCAGGGCCTTCCTTTTCATCAGAAATGTTCCTTCTTGTTCCCTTGGGTTTTTTTTAAAAATCAGGTTGTAAAGAAGAGGGCTAAGTTTGTTCCCCTTTTGTTGTTGGTTTTTTGGCTTGGCTATTGACCAGTTTACTAGTAGCTAAATTTTTTTTTTAAGCATCGTTTGTTCAATAGTGAAGTTATATGCCTTCATTTTGGAAGGAACAAAAGTGTCCTTTTCTTCTTTTTATTTGATACTTTTTGGGTAACAATTTAATTTTAAAATGTGGGCTGTAGCCTTTTAGCAACAACACAAAAAATGAATGTATGCTGTAGCCTAAGCATGAAATGACATTTCAGGTATCATGGGTTAAATTGTGACTGGCAAGTTTTTATCAATCATGGGTTGGTTTTTTTCATTTTTCGGTTTGGTAATAGGTGGCAGTTTTGCTGCTTGGTTTGCTCTGGAATGAGGTTTTTTTTGGGGGTGGGGTGGGGAGAGGGGCGAGTTTTTTGGGAGTCTGGGGATTTTTTGTTGTTCTTTTTTTCCGTTTTGTTTTGTTGTTAACTGTTCAAGTTCTAACCAGTTTAATTTTGTGATGATATTCAATGGTGGTTCATATTATAGTGATACTGATATTGACATGCAAATATTACTTTAAAAATTGCTTTTTCCCAGAAGTGTGTGTGTGTTATGCAAACATGTAGCATACATTCTTTTTATTATGCAGACATGCACACTTGTTATAGTTCAGATCACAGCTGTGTATGTAAAGATAATGTAGACATGTGCTGACTCCACGTACAGGGCAAAGATATAATATTTGAATATTTAATGTGGTTTGTTTATTAAATTGTGAAAAATGGCTTGTTTCAAAAGTTGTTAATTTGTGTTACCACCACTGTTTTCCGGTCTGTGTCTTGAGCCCTGATAGAGGCCGTAAAAGCTCCCATGAGCTTTAAAGCCTGAGTAACGATTCATTTAATTTTTGTTTTGTGAATCTTTACATGTCCATTTCTCTGTTATTGGTTGTGATATAGTGCGGTGGAGAACCATGATATTATTGTTTGAAAAAAAGAATGAATATCCAATTGCTTCAGTTGTAATAAAAAATGATGAAAGTGATTTTTTTTTATTATTGAAATTTTTTGGTTTATAATTTTTAGTTATTGTTGCAGATGGGCAAATGAGTGATAATTTCTCATAGTGCGGACTTAGTAATAGTCTGGATGTGAACCAGAATGGTCAGTAGGCAGGCTTGTAGCCAGAATAGGCACAGAGGTAGTATTTTAATTTATTGAAATAATATATTTATTGATGTCAAGTCTTGACTTGTGTATATTAATAGGAAATGAAAACCATTTGAAAGATGGTGGTTGGTAAAGTTCAGTGGTTGTATTTCCTGAAAATAAGAGGGCAGTGTAAAGGAGGGAGGGGGAGTATCATAAAAGACAAGTTGTTATAATAATGTATAAAAGAGAGAGAGAGGATTGTTAATGTGGTGGTGGTTTTTTTTTGGAAATAGGCAGCCAGACTCACATCTTCTGAGGACTTTATAATGACCCGATAATCATGTTGTGATATGACACACACTAAATCCATGCAGGTAAGACCGTTCAGCTTCAGTCCATGGGCTCATGAAGTCATGGGTTTGAATCTTGGCTGCATCTGGTGAAGCAAGGGTGGGGATTTTTACGATCTCTCAGGTCAGCTTCCAGTGCAGGCCTGCCAGTGCCTTAATTCCCTTCATGTACATACACATGCAGAAGATCAAATATGCTCGTTCAAGATCCCATAATTCGTGTCAGCATTCGGTGGGTTACAGAAACACAAACATACCCAGCACACAGCCCTGAAGTCAGAATGCAGCTATCTTTGTGGTGGGCAAAAACAGTTGCATACCCAAAATCTCCCCATTGGTGAATCTCAGAGCTCTAGCTGAGGAACAACAAAACAAGAAGAAGAAAATGACAAGCAGTGAGTTAAGAACGACATGATCCAGTGGCCTGATCACAGAGCAAGTCGGGTCCTCCTCTGGTGTCCTTTCTTTCTTCATTGCTTTTTCCCCCTTTTCTTTTCTCCCTTCTGTGTTTCTGTTGTATGGATTGTATCCTAACAGAGTGTGCTGAGCAGTGGAACTTGTTTGAACCTCAAATGCGGTTTGTGTGTTTTGGGAGATTTCAGAAATGCAAGTATGTACCCAGCATGCACTAATCATGACAGTATTCCTCAGTATGTGTTGTCAGCCATGTAGAACAGAGAGACAGACAAGCCATTTTTCTACAAGTTTGGCAGGGAAACCTTTAGCTTCCACACCTCACAGAAGCAGCACTGAGCATTGAAAGATGGTGTAAAAGTATTTTCCATGTATTTTTTTATAATATGACGAACATAGATCTTTTACTGACCAAGAAGAAGAAACTCAGTTTTAACAGAAAGTAGAGGAAAAAGACATGTCATCATAGAATTCCCAGAATTGATATTTTTCTAATGGGAGCTTACCATGACATGTTTTTCACCATGTTATGATACATATTTGGTTCCAACCCTCCACAGTCAACTGACATTGAACACTGGCCAAGGTTTTGGCTGCTGTTTGTGTTTGTGAGAACTGTACATTACTGAAAACATGTCAGTGTTATGCATTGTGGGCTTGAATTTGTTAAAATGTATATAAGCAGTAATGTATGAACATATCACATTTTCTATAAACAGTTTTCCTGCCAAAGGTCACAGAAATCTTCAGAACATGACAAGATCACCGATTTTTTGGACTGTTTTCAACTCTTTGATCTTGAAAATTGGTCACAAAGAAGATATGACAAGATTGCGGAGTGTTTGTTCATAATTTTGCTTTGTTTTTAAGGTTTAGTCTTTGGAGGAGTTAGTTTATGTATATGTGCTAGATAATGAGATTTTCCTTCAAATAGGCAAGAAATAGAGTACATGATAAAGTGAAACAGAAAGAAAAAAAAAAGCAAAGAAATGGAAAAAAATTATCACAATAGTTGACAAAGGCTTATGGAGAGAATAGTTGTAAATGTGTGTATCGTGTCTACAGCATTATGAATGTGTAGATTGTGTCTACAGCATTGTCAGTATGACTGATCATCATGAAAGAATGGTTCTTCTTCACAGAGGATTTTGGAGTCTGAAAGATCACATTCATTAATGAAAAAGGATTTTTTTGTTTTGTTTTTTCATAATTTTACATTAAAGACACAAGAAGAAGCAAAAATGTGTCATGTGCTGTAATCTCAAACTGGATTTGAAGTAAACATTTGAGTCAGTTGTCATATGGTTTTTACACTTATCTTTATTAGTTATCAATATTGTTTGTCTCCAACACTGTGTCAGCCATGATGTGACCTAAGTGGTTGAAGGGTCTGTAAACAAAAGTTAAATGAATGACAAAGGCAGCAGCTCAGGTACTTAAGGTTTTTATATTTTTATTATGACAAGTTTTATCATTTCTCTTTACAGGGAGAGAACTGGGGGCTGAGGTGGGGAGGGTATAACATACAAGGGGAAGCTGTGACCAAAAGAAATGTGTTCTGTGTGGGTGGGGTTTGCATTTGTGTGTGTATTCATCTGAAAAGACTTGACGCAAGCTGGTTAGGAAAGTATTATGGTATGATTTACTTGTATTTCTTAAAGGAAAATCCAGCAAACTGGTTAGGAAAGTATTATGGTATGATTTACTTGTACTTCTTATAGGAAAATCCATTTCTTAACAGTGGCATCTTTTCTCTTGTTTGATCAGTTTGGCTCTTCCATTTTCATTTCATGCAGGCATAGTTACCCATGCACACACATGCACCAATTTCTGAATCTACATTCATTTAGGAAATGTCGATCATGTTTTCTGTCAAATAAGAATCGTTCTGACTTAACGACAGTACTGTACTTGACTCTGCAAACACACACACTCTCTCTCATGGGTGTGTACACACATCAGAGGAACTGATGGTCATAGTATATGTAAATATTCTTCATCCTGTGAAATTGTTAAAGATTAAAACTAGGGCTGGTGACTTGTGTGGTGGCGTTTTTCCATAGATATGCAGTTGAAATATAGTGGTGTGTGTGTGTGTGTGTGTGTGTGTGTGTGTGTGTGTGTGTGCGAAAATGACTTGATTGATGGTAGCAGGGCAAAAAGATCAAATAATAAACTATCTTGTATCATCATTGTTATGGAATTTTTGTGTAACTCTTATTTAAGAGAGGCAAATATCTTTCTTTCTTCATGAAAATGCAATGACTTGTCAAAAAATGTGTACCCTCAGGCCATTTGTCAGCACTTCATGGGGTATCTCAACAAAGGAACAGGCAAAAACTTTGGTGATTTATGCAACACACTTTGAAAATCACCACAAGTCGACTTGCGCAAAAATTCTACAATGATGATGAAAATTGAGAAGCATATAGATAAAAGGTGATGGAAATATTTTGGCATTGTTGTATTTTTATATTTTGTGATACAGATGGTTGTGGTAAAAAGCTTCTAATATGTATGAGTAAATATATTTATCAGTCTCTGAAACTCAGAGGTTGATGATTATATTGCACTAACATGAAGCTGCTTCTATGGATGCAAGCACTTGATTTTTTTAATTCACTTTATGCTCCTTATGCATACATACACCCACACAGACAGACACAATCCAAATCCATTATGATATATTCAGCATTGACTGTATTATGTTAAGTGAGAATCCTGTACAGAAAGTCTTGTATTTTTTCATCGTTTGGTACAATAAATTAATTGATGATTGTGACACAACTGCTTTGTATTGTTTGTGTGAATGGAAAAATCCTGTTACTTTCCTTTCATTTCTGATAACCAAAAATTCATACTGACAGATGTTACAGTATTTAACAGGTGTTGAAAAGAAGGGGCACAAAAAAGAGGGCCTCCCAATGCCTCACCCCCCCCCCTCCCAAACTGTAAAAAAAAGCCTTAACATTCCAAAAAGTGAATACTTTTAGTGACTGGCTTTAAAGATGACAACAAGAAAGCTACAAAACAGTTGGTGGAAAACTGATCAGATAATGTAATGTTTTTATCCACAACAAAAAACCCCAAACAAAGCAACAAAACCACCCACTTAGAAAAAAGAGAGCTGGAACCTGCAGAGATGAGCAGAACAATTTCTGAAAGCTTCTGGTGAAATTAACATGCAGTAAAGCCATGTCATGTTCCTGATGATTTTGTACAATATATGGACTATCACAAAAAATAGTCTCACACACATACACACACTAGTCTCACACACACTCAGAAACCCTTCTAAATCTTGACAGTCAATTAGGCCCCTCGACACACAGTTTTTCTCACACATAACGCACACTCTCATACATACACACACACCCACTACACCCAAACACACGCCACCCACTAAAGGAACAGTGTCAGACATGTCTCTTCACCACCTCCTCTATCCTGTCCACCAGATCTTCCTTGGTCATCTGGTAACTGCTCTCCTTCCACATCTGCCGCAGGTCGTTCAGCGTCTTGGCAAACACCGGCCCCTTGGGCACGTTGTGACTGAACAGGTCGTGTCCAGTGATGGGAAAACGAGGCGGTGTCCACTTCCCGAACTCCTCCAACAGGCTGCTCTCCCCTTGGTACTTCAGCAGCTCAGTGATCCTGTCCCTGATTTTGGTTTCCTTGGCGACGGTGTCGTTGTGCAGGTCCATGCAGTAGCGGAGAGGGGTGGAGGGTTTGGGGTCGTGGCGGTGCTGCAGGAGGAACAGGGCCGTTTTCACCTCCTCGTTCGACATCTTCAGCCGCTTGTTCAGGGTGTATACCTGCCACAACACAACCAGAAAATGGATCTGAAAAAGGCTTCTAGTAAATTTTCCTTTAGACAAATCTCATTCATAGACATTAAAATCAAGAGTTCTCCCCTTGGGGATGCCGGGCGCCTATCAGTATAAATAGCATCCCCACATTCTGGAAGTTCTGTGCTAGAAATTTCCTCTTTTCTTTGCTTCTGCTTTGTTCCTTTTCTTCCTGTCACCTCCTTTTCGTCTATTTTCTGCCTTCCTGGTCCATTCTCCTGTCTTTTTTTCCAGAAAGACTTAAAAGGTAACAATTCTCTCTTGTGCTGAAGTCAGATGAGCTGGGCCTGACTTGTCCGGCGCTTGACAGCAGCGTGACTCATTTTCGCTCATATGACAGACAACAATAGTTGCTGTCTGAGCGTTCGACCAAGAAGAAGAAAGCAGAAATCAAGAGCTGGTTTATAAATTCTAAATAAATTCTGTTAAAAATGAAAGAGCAAACAAATATGAATGCAGTTAGAACAAACCAACAATAATCTTTAAAACAAAAACAAAAACCAGTTTTGATACACTGGAAAAACTGAAAACGTGATCTAAAAAAAAGTTAAAAGAAAATTTGTACCATGAATTTTCCAAATAAATTTGTATGTACCACAGATTTTCCAAACAAATTTGTACCACGAATTTTCCAAACAAATTTGTATGTACCACAGATTTTCCAAACAAATTTGTACCACGAATTTTCCAAACAAATTTGTATGTACCACAGATTTTCCAAACAAATTTGTACCACGAATTTTCCAAACAAATTTGTATGTACCACAGATTTTCCAAACAAATTTGTACCACGAATTTTCCAAACAAATTTGTATGCACCACAGACTTTCCAAACACTAAGTACACTGTTCATACAGAAACAGACTCGAGCATCTCAGGAAAAAACTCCATCATACCTCGTCCTCTGTAAGCAGCAGACCTGACAGGACGGTGACAGGCAGTGGGTCCAGTTTGCTGCTGCGTTCACACACACGCAGGTATTCTTCCTCCTCCACCTTTTCTGGCAAACCTGTACAGAGAACAGAATCAATGCAATATTCTTCTTCATTACAGTTTATTATTGCCTATGTTAAGAGTGTTGGCTGTAAATGGGTACCTGCCTCTTTAGGGTCAGGGAAGGAAAAGCAGCGAGGGAGAGGAGATGGGCGCCACCCTCAATATGCTGGGCCTTTGAGAAGTTGAGGTCTCGGATGCCTCACTCCCCTATGACCACAAAAGTTATAGGACACCTTTATCTTTATGCAAAGTGAGAGGCTGTATGACCAGTGGATTTTCGACTCATGGAATTCCACTTTACAGCTTAGTCTTCAGTGATCGACTATGACTCTCTGACTAGGGGGCTTGACTTGCACAGTCCTTATGTGCTGCAGCCCTGGGGGCTAGCTGGCCTGTGGAGATCATCTCCAACGCTGACTGTCCTTATGCCCAATTTCCGAAACAGCAGCTGCCTCCTCTGCTGTTTTGGAGGTCATTGTCGAACACGACGGACAAACACATACATGTTAAGAGTGAGTGAGACTATCTCTATGTGTATGTGTGTGTATGTGTCAGAGTGAGTGTACATGCATGCATTATGTGTGCCTGTGAGTGCATACATGTGTATGAATGTATGCCTGCAAGTGTGAGCACATGTATGTGTGTGCATGCATGCGTACATGTGTATACAGTGCATACATATGAAAAAGGCTGGGAGATGCTGTGTGGTGAGATCTGGATGGGTGGTTCAGTTGAAACACTGTGAGAGCAAACAATAGATAAAAGACCCAACACTCCCTACCCTAGAAAACCCCCAAATACACCCCCCCCCAAAAAAAAAGAAGAAAAAAAAAGAAGAAAAGTAAAGATGGGAGGTAAAAAAGCAAAGTGGGTCACAAGTTACCCAGGTGCTGTCCGATGCCCAGTTTCAGCATGGTCTGCATGATGGGGCCATTGAAGCGTCCACACACGATCTTCTTCACCTCCGTCCACAGCCTCTCCCCGGATATACCTGCCACGAAAACCAACATATACCTGGATAAAAAAACAATGACAGTGATATGAAGATCACTGCCAAGCAACATTATAAAATGGTGATGTTTTTTCAGAGACTTTAAAACTTTCAAATTTGTGCCATGTGGAGGGGGGCAGGTTCCCTAATTACTCTAGCTGCCTAAGAAGGGGGGGGGGGGGGGGGGTAGCAGGATAGGTAAGATGTTCACCTGCCACAAGTAAACCATGAGGTTCTGGATTCAATTCCCAATCTCTCCCTTTCTTCCCAGTTTGTACAGATTTAAACTAAATGCTTTCAGGACAAAATACGTTAAAGATGTAAACTGTATTTGTGGGGAGAAGATTTCCAATAGTCATGTTATTTTTTATTGTGGACATTTAAAAGCATTCTTACTTGCTGTACCAAGTTTGTCACTGGATCAGATTTTGTCTGAACCATCGTTATTGTTGGACATTGTGTTAGGATTGATAAGAAGTCCAATAATTCAGATTTTGTAGTATGTTAAAGTTAGTTTTTATTCAGTACTATTATCTGATAATTTCCTGTTATTGTTTGCATTCTCTTGTTTAGATTACTTTTTCACATCTAAAATAACTAAATGTGAATAGACGTTAAAATGAAGATATCCCAGTTTGACCAAAAAAATAGAACAGAATGTCAAAGTCCTTCAGATGAGACTATAAACTGAGGCCCACACATGCTCACAGGCATCATGTTTAGACACCATCCCCAAAGTGGGAATGCTGCTACCTAAATGGCGGAAGATAAAATGGTCGCGTACGCAAAAAGATCACCCTTGGTCAACCTCAAACCCCAAACCAAGGAACAAAACAAAACAAAAAACATTCCAGCTGCCTCAAAAGCCTGTGGAAAACCTGATCTGATAGCTGATCAGATAGAGTGCTGAACAGTTTTTTGTTTATTTTTCTCACTTCTAGCATTTCTTTGCTAACAGAAAACACAGCCTCCCACAGAGTTGTGGTCACTTTGAAAGTTTCTGTGAACAGAAAACACAGAGCTGTGGTCATATTGAAGTTTCTGTGAACAGAAAACACAGAGTTGTGGTCACTTTGAAAGTTTTTGTGAACAGAAAACACACAGCTGTGGTCACTTTGAAAGTTTCTGTGAACAGAAAACACACAGCTGTGGTCACTTTGAAAGTTTCTGTGAACAGAAAACACACAGCTGTGGTCACTTTGAAAGTTTCTGTGAACAGAAAACACAGAGTTGTGGTCACTTTGAAAGTTTTTGTGAACAGAAAACACACAGCTGTGGTCACTTTGAAAGTTTCTGTGAACAGAAAACACAGAGCTGTGGTCATTTTGAAAGTTTCTGTGAACAGAAGACACAGAGCTGTGGTCACTTTGAAAGTTTCTGTGAACAGAAAACACAGAGCTGTGGTCACTTTGAAAGTTTCTGTGAACAGAAAACACACAGCTGTGGTCACTTTGAAAGTTTCTGTGAACAGAAAACACACAGCTGTGGTCACTTTGAAAGTTTCTGTGAACAGAAAACACACAGCTGTGGTCACTTTGAAAGTTTCTGTGAACAGAAAACACACAGCTGTGGTCACTTTGAAAGTTTCTGTGAACAGAAAACACAGAGTTGTGGTCACTTTGAAAGTTTTTGTGAACAGAAAACACACAGCTGTGGTCACTTTGAAAGTTTCTGTGAACAGAAAACACAGAGCTGTGGTCATTTTGAAAGTTTCTGTGAACAGAAAACACAGAGCTGTGGTCACTTTGAAAGTTTCTGTGAACAGAAAACACACAGCTGTGGTCACTTTGAAAGTTTCTGTGAACAGAAAACACACAGCTGTGGTCACTTTGAAAGTTTCTGTGAACAGAAAACACACAGCTGTGGTCACTTTGAAAGTTTCTGTGAACAGAAAACACACAGCTGTGGTCACTTTGAAAGTTTCTGTGAACAGAAAACACACAGCTTTGGTGCCTACTGCACTACCAGCTACCAACTCCATCTCAGAATCTTTACAGCCTGCTAAAATCAAGGAGTGAGATTGAAGCTGAAATGTGTAGTAATAAGTTTTATAAAATTTTGTCATCCATTCCTACCAGTACAAAATGGCCTACTCTTCTGAAAGGCAGAAAGGGTTTTTACCATGTGGGCAAGATGTTCTGCATGAGTTTGCACATGAGGCCTCAGTTTATAGTCTCATCCAAAGGACTGTAAGGGGAGTGAAGTCAGTACGAATGTTAACTCCAGGGTAAAATTCCCTATAACGGGTGCCTCTGTGGTGGCTCGATCCTGGGCTGTCAGGCTATCCCCCCTCCCTCCTTATATACTTCAATCTTCGTGTATACATGTGTACACATGAAGGAAAGCAGAGCACACACAGATCAGTACAGTACATATTTTGATCCTGGAGATCCCTCCCCTCAATCCTACATGCACTGCCAAGATTCAACCCTGCCACTTCAGGACATCAGGATTAGAAGCCCATTGTCTTATCCATTTGGCTGTTACACATGTGAAAAACAACAACAAAACCCAAACCAACTCAACAAACAGCACAGAAGGAAGGAGCAGAAAGGCAGCCCTTGTGATGGTGTGTCACCATTCTCACCTGCCAGTCCATCCACGTTACACCTGATGGCCTCCACAACATCCTGCTCATGGCTGTCAGAACTTTGGGCAATACGACCAAAGAACCTGAAACAAGGATAAAGTAATAATATGCACACTTTCCAAATGACTTGTTGAAATCAAGAAGTGGGGGGAGGGGGAAGGGAACAAAAGAAAAAGAAAAAAAGTATGTTCTTTCGATCCAGAAGGACCATAGAGCCGGAGCTTATCCCGGTTTCTGTAGCGTTAAGCGAACTGATGGTTTTTCACCACCCCTGTGACAGGACGCTAGTCTGTCGCCAGATACTTCCCCAGCAGAGCTGGTACCCACTTGTACACCTGGGTGGAGAGAGGAAAATAGGAGTAAAGTGTCTTTCCCGAGGACACAACACCGAGCCGAGCGGGAATCGAACCCGCGACCTCTGGATCACGAGTCGACCGCCTAAACCCCTCGACCACAGTGCCTCCAAAAGAAAAAGAGACGGGGAGAAAGTTGACAGGGAGAAAGAAAATGAACTGGGAGTGAGCCTCAAGAGGGGAGACAACTGAAAAACATGGAAATAATTCTGGCAGTATAAGGTAGAATGTGTAGTGCCTGGCCTTCTCCTGTGCTTGTCACTCTGTAGGATGTCTGCCCGTTGGCCTCAGCTTACACGTTCTGACTTCAGGGCAGCTAATTAACACAAGTTCATAAAAAAGATTTCAGATATGTGTGGTGTTGTAATGCAATGTGATGCGTCATGTAGGGCTGTGTTGTGATGTCTCATACATTGCACTAGCCAGTATGTAACGATGAGGAGTTTTTCAATCAAAATGATACACTGAAGCTGTGTACCAACCCTTTTCAAATAAAATTGCTTATAAGAAGAAACCACCAAGAAGCCATGACCAGTCAAAAAATTACCTGAAATACCGCAGAATCCTAAGGTAGTCTTCACGGATTCTCTCCCCTGCTGATCCGACAAAACGCACCCGTCTGGCATCCAGGTCTGTCTTCCCATTGAAATAGTCGAACAATGTGCCATCAAAACCTGCACATACACACACAGACAGCTGTCTTTATTTCTCTTTTCTAAATGAAATAACCCTTGTCTTAATATCAAATCTACCATGCCCATTTCCTTTTGTTGGTTTGCTTTGTTTTTTTTCAAAATATACAACTAGAAGGAAACTTGAAATTTATCTTAATATTCTGAAGTGCAATGTTCTATAAAACTGCAAGCTAAGCAGCCATATTTCCATCGACAGCAATGACAGACATCTACAACCCAAAATTCTTCTCTGGCGTGGGCCATCACCAAGCTTAGAAACTTCTCAGCAAAATTAAAGATACCTTGTCACCTAAGTCGAAATGCAGCTGACTAATGGGGAAAAAAAGTCACATACACAAACTCTCACCATTGGTGAACCTCAGAGCTACAGCCAAGGCACCCCCGCAAAAATAACAGATTCTTTTTCCAAGAAACCAAAGATGATGAAAAAGCCCAAACTTTACATAACTACTTCTAGTATGTCTGTTCACCGCCACTCGTTCTTTCAGTGCTAAAACTGCTAAGTAACTGATGTACCTGTACTATATCTGTACTTACTTTACCAAACAGGCTAGCACCCAGACCACAGGTCAATGCAAAGTGAAATAGTCAGGGGAGCTTGGGAGAGGGGTATGGAAACAGAGGGAAGGATGGAAGAGGAAGACATAAATTTTTGTACGTGTTTCAACCATGGATTCAAATTCTTCTTCTTTGAACACTCAGACAGCAACTATTGTTGTCTGTCATATACGAGGAAAATGCATTGCGCTGCTGTTAAGTCCCTAACAAATCAGGCCCAGCACATCCAACTTTGGCGTGGAAGAGAATCTTTTTAATTAAGTCTTTCTGGGAAAAAAGGCAGAATGGACCAAGAAGGCAGAAAATGGACAAGCAGGAGGTTTGAGGAAGAAAAGGAACAAGGCAGAAACAATGAGAGGGCTTTAAAAAAAAAAGAGGGAATTCCTAGCAGAGAACTTCCAGAAGGACTGGGGATGCTGTTTATACTGACAGGCCCCTGGCATCCCCAACAGTGGAGGATTCAGATTATCCCAGTCAGTAGATCAGGGACTCAGAGTAAAATATAGACAGAATCAACTCCACACAAACACAGCCATCTAATATCACGGAGAGTCAACAGCCATTAAACTGAAGACAACACACACACACGCCGGAGATGGCATAGCCTGGTGGTTAAGAGTGATGTATTCGTGATCTGCTGACCTGGGTTTGATTCTCATTCAAGAGGATTTTTCCTTTAGAGTTAACATCAGTGCCAACTCCACTCTCCCCAATTGAAGTCTTTCGGATGAGACTATAAACCAAGGTCCCGTATGCAAACGCACAAAGAACATCTTGCGCACACATTAAAACCTGTTCTGCTTTTCGGAAGAGTAGGCCATGGATGACAAAATGGTTTTTTGAATTTTTTAAAAATCTTTATTCTTTTATATCGAGGATAATGGAATAAGCACTTATGTGCTTTTTTACATCCAGTCCCCGTGTGCATGCGGTTTTGTAAATTCTGTCATCTATTCATACCGGCACACAATGGCCTACTCTTACGAAAAGTGGAACAGGATTTAACATGTGCGCAAGATGTTCTGCGTGTGTTTGCACACGGGGCCTCGGTTTAAAGTCCCATCCGAAGGACTTTTGGGGAGAGTGGAGTCAGCACTGATGTTAACTCCAGGGGAAAATATCCCCTTGAACGCGAATCGAACCCGGGTCGTCAGATTGCGAGCGCAATGTTCTAACCACTAGGCTATCCTGTCTCCCGCATACACATGAGGACTGGATGAAAAATAGCACATGAGTGCTTATTCCATTATCCTCGAAATAAAAGAATAACCAAATAAAAACCAAACACACACACACACACTCTACAAATGTCACCCATACCTAATCAAACAAACACACACAATGGGGACAGACAGACACAATCACTGGCTCCCAGACCCAGAAACATGGCATTGATGGTGAGGTCACGACGGTTGGCATCCAGTTGCCAGTCTGTGGTGAACTCCACTTCTGCATGACGACCATCCGTTGTGACGTCAATACGTAGTGTCGTCACCTCAAAATTCTCCTGAAAATGTCACATAAAATGTCACTGTACCAGTATACAATGTGCACTTTTTTCACTCCTTGTAGGAGCTCTGAGGCTCACCAACGGCGAGATGTTTGCGCACTTGCAACTTTTTTCCCCCCCATAATTTAGGTAGCTGCATTCTGACATCAAGGATGGTGTCTAAACACAACTCCTGTTTGCGTGCATGTTTTAAAAATTTGCCATTCATTCCCACAGGCATGAAATGGATTACTCTTCTGAAGGGTGGAATGGGTTTTTAATATGTGCACACGATGTTCTGCATGCATTCATACACTGGGCCTCAGTTTATTATAGTCTCATCGATACACTGGGCCTCAGTTTATTATAGTCTCATCTGAAGGACACTGACATTCAGTTTGATTTTCTTGTCAAACTGGGAAGAAAGGGCAGGGCTATGAATCAATCCCAGAACCTCATGGTTTACTTGTTAACCATCCAGCCACCTTCCTTATTATCTGACCATTTAAAATAGGCTAGTAAAACTTAAAAAGGCAAAACAAAAACTCATGAAAAAAGACAACAAATCATATGTAAGATTTATGACAAAACTAAAAATTATAAGATTTATGACAAAACTAAAAAAAATCTTGAGAAGAGAAGTGAGTATGTGTGTACCACAAACATGGTTTGCAATAGATCCTGTATTAATCTAATGTCTTGACTTACTTTGTTAAAAAAAAAAAAAAAGGAAGAAAAACTTGCAATGGGCAAATACACAACTTGCTGATTCAGGAATCATTCAGACAAGAAGTATTTCTTTATACAATAAATCATTAAAATTAATTGATTTAACCATCCCCAATTCAGTTTCTTTTGATGTGTTTCTTCATTCAATTGGATAAATCTAAACCTTGACACCGATTCAATCTAAACAAACTTCATCATAGTTTTGGTTTCTGGAAATTAGAGAGCATGAATCAAGAGAGAAGGAACATACAATCTCTAATCCTTTAGCACAGTGATCAACACAACAGCAGAACAGATTATAGAGAATTCATCATACTGTTTTTCAAATTCAGTTACTACTGAAATTATTCAATATTACCTTTCTTCTTATAACAGAGCGCACACGCGTGCACACACGCACACACAAACAAACAAAACCCAAATCACCTTATCATTTATTCGCGCAGTTATAGTTCCATGCTTCTCGCCTTTGTTGTTGATCATTCGAATCTTCTCTTTCTCAAACATCTCCTTCATCTGTGTGGGGGTGGCTGTGGTGGCGAAGTCCACATCGTGAGGGGTTTTCCCCATCAGCAAATCCCTGACGGCGCCCCCCGCAATGCGCAGTTCAAAGCCGTACTTGTCAAACAGAGCCTTCAGCCGCTTCAGCTCTGGCGTGAAGAGCTGGTGAAATTCAGGCACATCCAGTTTCATGGTGAAGAGTTTGCCTCCTTGTCGTCTTGCCCACAACCTGGTGATCTGGGTGTGGATGAAGAGAGACTGCTGATTACCAAACGTCCATTGCAAAACTGACCCCAACCTTGTAAAGATCCTCATTGATTGTTATTCTGCACACATGTCACAGACAAACAATACATATAACACTAACAGTACAGTTTACACACAGACTCAATTAAAAATACAACTTTAAAAAACCTTTTAAAAGGTTATTTAACCACTTTACTGCCCCACCCTGGAAATTTTCCAGGGCTAAATGTGCACTCTATATGCCTACAACCCGGAAAATTTCTGGGCTTTCAAACCGAAGTAAACAAGCCAGCTTCCTTGACTACAGTTAAAGGGAAAGAATTCCAAAATTAGTGGAGATCACTCTCCTGTTACTTGGCAACATCCAGCTGCAAAAACCATGGCAATCATTTTTTAGCTCGCATTTTGTGTTATTATGCATGACTGCTTGGGAAGTTCTTGTTCAAAATGGCTGACACTTCTCATTGAAGGTATCAATAACTTAACACAGCTGAAAAAGTGGCAAACAAAACTTGAGATAATCCTGACAGTGATGAAAACGATCATGCATGATTCACAAGATAGTGCATTTAAAAGAAAAATGACTGAGATTTTCCTGGACTTATGTTTGATGTTATTGAGATGGGGGTACTCAGAATGACAGTGGTGATGAAGAACGTTTATTTTTTGTTGATTTTTTTACATTTTAAATATATTTTCATAGTGAAATATCATGCTAACTAATTTGAGCTTGCCTCAAAGCAATCTACAATATATATACTGTTATTGGGCAGACTATCAGGATTATTCATTTTGTACTTTCTGAGTAAGAGGGACATGAACATAGCAAGTGGTACTTAAGAATTTTATTCCCCGGCATTTAAGGTGCACTTGCACTCAGCAGTTAAGAGGTTAAACCTCATCTGACTTATGTGCACAAGATGTTCTTCATGCATTTGCACATACTGACACAGGACCATAGTGTATAGTCTCATGCACAGGCTTTGAGAGAAGTAGAGTTAGTAATGTTATCTCCAAGGAAAAAACCCTTGAATAGAGCTCTGTCTCAGTGGAGACTCAAACCCAAAACCCTTGGTTACTGTCAGGTCACAAGTAAGATGCTCTAACCACTAGGCTGTTCTGCCCCTATGTCCTATTGTGATCTACCTGCACAATGGTGACACACTGCACTGGTGTGCCATTGCCTGCATGCATACATGTATATAGAACTTTACACTTCATGATCTTCAATGGGTTCTTCTCTTGTCTTGCTGTCAGCATCAGGAAGTTGAGGAAACATCTTGACTACTACCTGTGTAGGGAAAACCTGACCTGACTGAACAAAACAAAACAAAAATGGAAATGACAATGATAACTTAGATGAATGCCAGAATTCAAATGTGTTTATCACATCAACCAATCTGGCTACTGACAAACACACATAAAATATAGGTCTTATAATTTAGAGACAGATATGCAAGTACATACAATGTACACACACACATATACAACAACATACTTTTTGATACATAATGACAATGCACACAGTGACAGGCACAGTGACAGGATTGGTAACAGTAACACAAATCACAAGGTCTACCCAACTAAGTCCTAACTGATTCACAAAATAGATGCTCTTTTTAGTTGTTTAGATAATGTTTGATTTTAACTCAAGATCAATCATATGTACATGAAATTTCATACAAGATACATGCTTCAAAAAGCTCTCAAAATTTACAACAATGTTTGTGAGCTGTCAAATATATAGGGCCATGTTGGGGTGACCTACACATAGCTGCAACAATCATACACCTATATCATCATTTGGAAAAGTATAGTTTCTTCTGTACTGCAAGACTATGAATGAAATATGGCCTATGTATTCCACCAGGTCCTGTTGCATGTCACATAATTATTCTGATAAAGGAATCACTACACACTCAATCAATAGGCTGGTCTGCTTTTTTCACATTATAGCATGAACACTATTGCAGTTTGTCTAATATCACTGAGAGTGAACAGACGTTAAATAGAAGACAGACACTTGGTATTGGGTGGCAATTGGACATGCTCTCTCTCTCTCGTGTGTTAGAGAGAGAGAGAGAGAGAGAGAGAGAGAGAGAGAGAGAGAGAGAGAGAATAATTTCTAACTCAGTAATTGGCAATTTTTCACTGATTACGGTATTTATTCCTTGCATAAACAAACCCAAAGGTTAAATGAGACTACTGCCAAACAACAAGAGTTTAAGACTTTAAATGTTTTTACTAAAGGATGACGAAATTAGTCATTTCAAATGAACAGAAAGTAGAATAAACTTTAGTTTGTCAGCTCACAAGGACATTTTTCTCTTAAAAAAAACCCAAAACAAATAAACATCTCACCAACTGTAAACATGAATAAAAGCTGAAAAAATAGAGAATCACAGATTATAATGTCTACACCACAACGAAAAATCTAACAGTTTTGTGCAATGCGGGTGTTTTCAATCGAATAAATTGCACCACTTTTCGTTTCCTACAGAGAAGCATAGGGCCTTTGGGAAACTTGTCGGTGCACAGAATTCGATGACGTCATGACTATGTATGCAAGGGCTAGGCTATAGGCCTTAGCCTAGCTAGCCTAACTCAATAGGCCCACAGGCTGGTTAGGCTACCTGTTGGAGAGCCTAGCAAGCAAAGTGGTCCCCCCCCCCCCTTTTAAAAAAATGTTTACACCGATTTTTCTGCAACCATAAGCGATTGCACACAGAGTTCTTTTTTTTTAATAGCAAAACGATCAGAGGTTTTTCCATCTAATGTATAAGCTTTGCGCACACAGAGAAGGGTTTCATGCAAACTGTGTGCATGAAAATAATCGAAAATTTTAGAGTGTAACGATATGGATCTGGAATTTCGGCACTAATTGTTATGATTTATAAAATTATGTATGGCGCCAATATTATTAGGCGATGTACTGCTATGATCTGACTTGATGCGAAACTATGTTTTAGTTTTTAAAACTACTGTTAGGCCTAGCTTACTTCATTTCCGGTTTACCACGTGGGATTTTGTTTTCCGGTTTGGGGTATTGGGTATTGCAAACCATTTCAGACCCTGCCTTTTTTTCTTCTGAGATATATCATATCTAGCCTATGCAGGGATGGCTCATCATCAACGCAGAGTTTTAGAAGGCGATCATGTTGTTTTTAAAACAGATGATAAATCCAAGGTGTTTGCTGTTAATAAGACTCGGTAAGTCTCAGTCTCAGTGTAGTTTCAGTTTCAAAAGTAACACAATTTGGTCACTAACGCTGATGTTGGGTTTGTTTTTTTAAACTGCTGTTGTGTGTTGTAAATTACTAGTGATATAATCTATAGTACAGCACTGTGACCACACGACTATTCCTCCTTTAAAGTGTAAGCCATTGTCAATATGAATATTTGGTTTTGCTGGATCTGCTCATTCTTACTCATTTTAGTTTATCAAGAAACTAATTATGCATGTATCATATGTCGTGTGTGTGTGTGTGTGTGTGTGTGTGTGTGTGTGTGTGTGATGTGGGGAGAGAGAGAGAGAGAGAGAGAGAGAGAGAGAGAGAGAGAGAGAGTTCTATCAAAATATCATCTCCATCAGTCCATGAGTTGAATTGATATGTGATAGTTGTAGGAGGCCTAACCACAGATTCAGCAGCAGAGTATTTTCGTTAAGTATTGTTTACATTGTATGTTGAAGTCAAATGCGCTGGGCCTGACTTGTCAGGCACTTAACAGCAGCACAACACAGTTTTGCTTATAGGGTAGACAACAATAAATTGAATAATTGCTGACTGAGCTTTCAATGAAGAAGTTTACATTGGTTGAGTCAGGCAGCCATTTGCTTGATTTGATATTTATGTTGATATTATTGTACTTGTAGAACTGTGTGTATACATGTCTGTTGGTTTCAGAAACATCTTCTTTGAGAAGACCAGGCTGAAAGGGCAGGACATAGTGGGGCAGCAGTATGGAACTTTGTTTGAAGTTCAGCAAGGGAAACTTGTCATCGTCACTTTGTCAGAGAATGAGGCCAGTGTATCATCTGATGGAGCTCTTGGTAATGGTTCATGATGTATTTGAATTAAAGCATTTGATGACTGAGATTGAGAATTGTCAGCTTAGCATTTCATCAAAACATTATGTTTTCATGTTTGAAAATCTTTACTAAAACTGTAAAAGAGTTATTCTATAGACACACACACACACACACACACACACACACACACACACACACACACACACTTTCTCTCTCTCTCTCTCTCTCTCTCTCTCTCTCTCTCTCTCTCTCTCTCTCTCTCTCTCTCTCTCTCCACACTCACACACACACACACACACACACACACACACACACACACACACACACACCTACTTTACCATGGGGGTCAATACTAATCAATTTTGTTTACGAGCTCATGTTATAAGTCATACCAGATATTGAAAGGGCATCACTAGTAAAGCATAAGAATCCATAAATTACTCAGTTTTGTGCATTGTTGCCATGGAAACTATTCAATATGACCATCAGAACTAATTTTTTCAAATGTCCATACAGCTTTTATCTATAACAAGTACAAGAAATTGTTTTTTACAGATATGCTGTACAACCTAGTTTTTTTACAGATATGCTGTACAACCTATTTTTGCATAATAGCAATTTTAAACACTAAAAAGACATGATTTTGCTGACTTTTTGACCAGTGTGTGCCCGTGATGAAATACATCAGGGTTTGTTTGGTTTGGGTTTTTTTGCAAGTAGGCTGAGAGACCGACATTAATGCAAATGGTGTCAAATTTGACATGACTTGTCTAAATATGACACCAGTGTGCATGCAGGTTTTAAAAATATGCTTTTTGCTACCCACTCTTACCAACACGTATGGCCTACTCCTCTGAAAGGCATAACGGGGTTTTAACATGTACACAAGATATTTTGTATGCGTTCATGCATGGGACCTTGATTTAATGTCTCAACTGAAAGACTTCTGGAGAGTCATATAAAATCAGCACTGATGTTAACTCCAGGGGAAAATTCCCCTTGATGGTGTTTTGAATCCAGGCTCAATCCTGGGCTGTGAAATCACAAGAACAATGCTCTGACCACTAGGCTAGCCCACCCCCTGTAAAAGATCTTCCAGATTGTGACTCCCAGGTAAATAAACAATGACCTATGATGTGTCTGCAAGCATTGCCTGATGAATGAAAGGGGTTTTTCAGAGTCGGGCAAAGACAACAGAGACCTGGTGGCGTCAGGGGAGAATCAGAAACTGACACAGGAGGAGATTCTGAAAATGAAGGAGGAAGGCCTCTCTGGCCAGGTATGTCAGTCACTGAATGGTCAACAGATGCTGTAGCCCAGTGGTTCACACTGTTTGACTTCAGTTCCATGGGTCCATGAAGTGCCTAGATCAGCTTAAAGCACAGACCTGTCAGCCTTATTTCTCTTCATGCATTTTGTCTACACATGCAGAAGATCTATGTGCTCTAAAGATCCTGTAATTCATGTAAGCACTTGGTGGATAACGGAAACATGAAAATACCCAGCATGCATCCTGTACATGTATAAAGATGAGCTGTTCTGAGGTCGGAATGTGTCAGCTGAGGCCAGCAGGCAGACCTCCTGCAGAGTAACAAGTGCAGGAGAAGACCAGACACTATGCACCCCACCCGGTAAGGGAAGGCAGAGATGAGAAAAGAGACATTTGACTAAACTTATGTAGCTGGTAACGGTGAACAGGAACTACAGAAGACAGCATGTAAAAAAGGTTGTTTACACATAATACAGAAATGCTGTCTTCACAAAATGAGTGGACAAATAAAAACAAATGACATAGTTGCATTTTGGCTCTAAATCGTGAATAAGGTAGAGAATTGCATTTTGGCTCTAAATCGTGAATAAGGTAGAGAATTGCATTTTGGCTCTAAATCATGAATAAGGTAGAGAATTCAAATCATTTTCCTTTTACTCAAGCACTTACAGTAAGGTTGTTAGGACTCCGCTTTCCTGTTCTGCCCTGTGTTTATAAATGTGTGTGTTTATTTTTATTTGATTGATCTATTTATTCTTTTATTTCGAGGATAATGGAAGAAGCACTCATGTGGGGTTTTTTTTATCCACTGATCCAGTCCCCGTGTGTATGCAGTTTTGGAAATTTTGTCATCCGTTCCCACGGCACACAATGGCCTGCTCTTCCAAAAAGCGGAACGGGTTTTAACGTGTGCGCAAGATGTTCTGCATTCATTCGCACATGGGGAGAATGGAGTCAGCACTGATGTTAACTCCAGAGGAAAAATCCTCTTGAACGAGATTCAAAGCCAGGTCAGCAGATCACGAATACGTCACCTTAACCACTAGGCTATTCCGTCTGCGCACCCACGGTGTATGTGTGTGTGTGTGTGTGTGCACAAGCACACAGTATATGTCTGTGTCAAACTGACTTACAAAAAAAACCTGCAAAGAGTTGGTAGCTTGTAAAAGCTATTATAAAATTCTGCTGCAGTCGGTGTCTTTACTTTGTATTCAAATCAAGACTCAAGAAATTTGTTTCAAAAAGTATTTGTTTTATTTTATTGTGTTTTGTTATATCTTATTTTGTGTTATATTATTATAGTTATTTTTTATTTCATTTTACTTTCATTTCATTTCAGCATATTTTCTTTACTTTTATTTTGTATCAATTTCTTTTCTTTCCTCATATTTTATTTTATTTCATTTTATTCTGTTTTCTTTTCTTTTTATTTCATTTTCATCTTATTTCTATTTCGTCTTGTTTTATTTTAATTTTATTTTGTTCAATTTTATTTGTTTATTCTTTATTTGTGGATTGTTTGCAGGACATTGTGGGAAAACTGGTTGAGCAGAGTGAAACATTCAAGACCAAGACAGAATTTTCCCAAGAAAAATACATCAAGAAGAAGAAGAAAAAGTATGCTTTTATCATTGTGTGTGCTAGGTGTGTGTGTGTGTGTGTGTGTGTGTGTGTGTGTGTGTGTGTGTGTGTGTGTGTGTGTGTGTGTGTGATGCATGAGTGCATGTGTGTGTGCATGCGTATGTGGGTGCATGTGTGTGTTGTAGAATATGTAAATATTTGTATAAATGTGCATGAGTACATATGACAAGCAAGTGTGTATTTACTTGTGTGCATGTAATAATAATAATGTATGGAATTTATATAGCGCTGAATCTAGATGTGAAGGAATGTACATTGTGTTAGTGGTATCTTTTTACAGGCACACACAGATAGGCTTGGACATATACAGACACACACACACACACACATTCGTGATCTGCTGACCCGGGTTCAAATCTCATTCAAGAGGACTTTTCTTCTGGAGTTAACATCAGTGCCGACTCCACTCTCCCCAAAAGTCCTTCGGATGAGGCTATAAACCAAGGTCCTGTGTGTGAATGCAAGTAGAACATCTTGCACACATGTTAAAACCTGTTCCACTTTTCAGAAGAGTAGGCCATTCTGTGCTTGTGGGAATGGATGACAAAGTTTACAAAACTGCATACACATGGGGACTGGATGGGGAAAAAAGCACATGAGTGTTTATCCCATTATCCTTGATATAAAATAATAAAATAAAATTGAAAACACACACACACACACACACACACACACACACACACACACACACACACTTTACACTCACACATTACAGACAAAGGAGACTAATATGGTTTGACTTGACTTTACATTATTTCACATTTTCATCATATTTAATGTCACTATGTAAATGCATAAAGGTAACTGTACGAATGTGAAAATAATATAAATGTTAACTTATCATTACATTCTTTTTTCTTGTTCGTTTTTATTTGTATGATCATGTTGTGACGTGTGTTTCAGACACATGCTGGTTTTTCGGATTTTACCTCCCAGCTCCAGATTATTGTTGGACACCTTTAGACATTGTCCTTCCAAGATATGGTCAGTATGTGTGCGTGTGTGTGTGTGTGTGTGTGTGGAGACATTGCCTTGCTAAGATATGGTCAGTCTGTGTGTGTGTGTGTGTGTGTGTGTGTGAGGGACAGAATTTTGTGTATCATTTTATTACCAGAAACCAAACCTGTAATTTTAATCAAAACCAGAAGGAAGAATGATTTATTCTGACTATGATAGAAATGGAAGGTTAGAAAAGTAGAAGTTTTTAATGTATTGCAGATGTGCTTTCATATAACCTAATATTGACTCAAGTCTGTATCCATTTTTTTTTTTAATATAAAAATAATAGAAAGCTGAAGACCAACACAAAGTGACTGACACCGAAAATCTCAGATGACAGTATCATTTTGAAACTTGATTTACACACTAAAGAACTTCTTTTAAAACAGGACATTTTGGGAGAAGAAATATGTCCTTTTTCTTTGTTTCTTTCTTCTCCATCGAACGCTCAGACAACAACTTGTTGAATTGTCTTTCATATGAGCAAAAGTGCCATTAAGCTTCTGACAAAACAGGCCCAGTGAAATTCGACTTTGGCGTATTTTTACATCATAGTGGTCGTTTTCCTAGACTGGGTGCTTTTGCTGTGCTGCAGAGTCCAGTCTGCTCTCCTCTGCCTTCACAGCTGTTGGGGGACAGGTTCTCCTCTTCCACCTGTTCTGCCATTGGGATGTCCTCTTGATATTTAACCCATACCTGGGGGCTGGTTCGTGGGCACCAGGGTGTATCCATACCCTGCATGCTGGACATTACAGAGCCCAAGTCTCCTCCCTTGTAAGAATTGTTTTATTTCAAGACTTTCTGGGGGAAAAAGACAGGAGAATGGACCAAGAAGGCAGAGAATACACAAGAACGAGGTGACAGGAAGAAAAGGAACAAGGCAGAAACAAAGAGAGGGGTAGCACAACACAGATTTTTCAGGAGGTGGGGATGCTGTTTATACTGATAGGCCCTCGGCATCCCCACAGGATATTATTTTGTTTCAAGCCATAGCAACACAGCACGTAAATCCAACATAACTCAGTCAAGGGCCCAGGGTTAAAATTAGCCCCTTCATTTTACCAAGCCCAAGTGCGGTCAGTTCCTGCTATAATCCGCACCTGCTGGGATGGAATGGATAGCAGCTGAGAGTAGCTGAAAGTGGGGGAAACTGACAGCTGTGACAAAAAGCCCCAGTGTTGACGTGACCGTTTGTAGTTGATCGTTGCAGCAACCTACGTGCAGACAGTCTGTCCCAGCTGCTGAACTACAGCAACGGGATGTCGGGGTGCACAGTGGCTGTGGTGGAGTCGTGTCAGGGGTTGATCCTGGGCTCTGTGATGGAGAGACTGGGAGGTAAACCTTTTTTTTCTGCTTTATTTTTCTGTTGTTATTGTTGTTGTTGCATGTTCCCGTTGATTTTTTTAATCACATGCTTTTTAAAATAATGTTTTTCATTGCATACCTTTTTTTTATCACATATATTTTTTTAAATCTCACTCTGTTTAATATTTTCTCATCACATACTGTTCTTATCATACATTTTCATCAGATACTTTTTTCTTATCACATACTTTTTTCCTCACATACGTTTTTTTAATGGTGTCTGACCTGTTGGAATATGCGTGTTTGTGCAGGTAGTGGAAAAGTGCTTCACCTTTATCCTGGCAATGATATGAACAGGTGAGTAGTGGAGCTGCTGTTTTTTGTGAGTGTGTGTGCATGCTTGTGTCTGTTCACTCTGAGCATGGTATTGTATGTTTGTCGTCATGTCGACGATGACCTCCAAAACAGCAGAGGAGGCAGCTGCTGTTTTGGAAACTGGGCAGAAATTTGATTATAGTGGAGATGCCTTGCCCACAGTACATCCCCACTCTTTCGGCCAAGTGGGCATAAGGACAGTCAGTGTTGGAGATGTTCTCCAAAGGCCAACCAGCCCCCAGGGCTGCAGCACATAAGGACTGTGCAAGTCAAGCCTCCTAGTCAGAGAGTCATAGTCGATCACTAAAGACTAAGCTGTAAAGTGGAATTCCATGAGTGGGAAAGCCACTGGTCATACAGCCTCTCACTTTGCTGTTGCCCCCAGCATCAATGGTTTAATCAAGAACTGTGATAAAGCCCAGGCGCTGACGGCATATATATACATACATTCATTTATGTATGCCTGCATATGTGTGTGTTTTTGTGCCTGGACATTCTTGCAGGTGCCTCTGTGTGTGCGTGTGTGTGGTTGTGTGTGTATGTGTGTGTATGTGTGTGTGTGCGCTCAGGTACATACACATACACGGATACACATGCATGTATCTGCTCGTATGCACTTGCATGCATACACATGCAGAACATGTTTGTGTTCACAGAGGATTGTGTGTGCATATGAAATTGTATTTATTCAGTATTTCTATGTATGTGTGTGAATTTACATGTTTTACTTCACACATTATTCATTCCATCTAACACCTGATCCTCTCTGTACAGACACGTCATTCAGCACTTCAACTTTCCAGAGGACCACATGAAAACGCTGTCTGAATTTCCCCTGAACAAGCTGGCATCGTTAGAAAACGGCACACTCCTTACAGCAGCAAACCCAGCATCAAGCACAAAAGACTCCACTCCAGTAACCACAGGAGAAGAAATGTTGCCGGCTGAATGTGCCACCAGGCAACAAGAGGACAAGAAAGCAGACGCAGAATCCAAAGATGTAGCAATGGAGGTGGATAAAGATGGTGACAACGAGTCTGTGAGAGAGGAGGAGGAGGAGAGTGAGGATTCAGAAAAGGGGGAGACAGAAGAGACGGTGACAAAAGCAAGAGGGAGAAAGAAGGGTGACACAGGGCAGAAGAAAAAGAAGCCCAGAATTGTGAGTGCATTCCATATGTTTGGTTTTAATATTTTTGAAAAAAAAATCTCTTTGGTTTTTTTCTTCTTGTTTCTCAGCTAGAGCTGATTTTGTGTATGTTGGGGGAGTGACGTGTAGTTGGGAGTGATGTGTGTTGGGGGAGTGATGTGTGTGTTGGGGAGTGATGTGTGTGTGTTGGGGGAGTGAGTGATGTGTGTGTTGGGGGAGTGAGTGATGTGTTGTGTTGGGGGAATGTGAGTGATGTGTGTGTTGGGGAGTGAGTGTGTGTGTGTTGGGAGTGGGTAGTGATGTGTGTGTTGGGGGAGTAAGTGAGTGATGTGTGTGTTGGGGAGTATGTGAGTGATGTGTGTGTTGGGGGAGTAGTGAGTGATGTGTGTGTTGGGGGAGTAAGTGAGTGATGTGTGTGTTGGGGGAGTGATGATGTGTTGTTGGGGAGTGAGTGATGTGTGTTGGGGGAGTGAGTGATGTGATGTTGGGATGTGTGTGTTGTTGGGGAGTGAGGATGTGTGTGTTGGGGGATGGTGTTGTGTGTGTTGGGGGAGTGATGTTGTGTTGGTGTGTGGGGGTGGGATGTGATGTGTGTGTGGGGGGAGGTGAGTGGGATGTGTGTGTGGGGAGTGATGTTGTGTGTGTTGGGGGAGTATGGGTTTGAGTGATGTGTGTGTTGGGGGAGTGGTGTTGTGTATGTTGGGGGAGTGATTGTGTGTGTTGGGGGAGTGATGTGTGTGTGTGTTGGGGGAGTGGTGTTGTGTATGTGGGGAGTGATGTTTGTGTGTGTTGGGGGAGTGTTTTTGGGAGTGTGTGTGTTGGGGGGAGTGTGTGGGGAGTGTGTGTGTGTTGGGGGAGTGAGTGTGTGTGGGGAGTGGTGTTGGGGAGTGATGTGTGTTGTGGGGAGTGGTGTTGTGTAGTGGGAGTGGTGTTGTGTGTGTTGGGGGAGTGATGTGTGTTGGGGAGTGGTGTTGTGTATGAGGGGAATGATTGTGTGTTGTTGGGGGAGTGATGTGTGTTGTTGGGGGAGTGGTGTGTGTGTGTTGGGGGAGTGGTGTGTGTGTGGGGGGTGGTGTTGTGTATGATTGGGGGGTGATGTTGTGTGTGTTGGGGGAGTGGTGTGTATGTTGGGGGAGTGATCTTGTGGTAAGCCTATGACTAATATTTGCACATATGTTGTGTGTGTGTTTGATTTACGACATGCATGATGTTGTCGATGGGATAGCCTAGTGGTTAGAACATTGCGCTTGCAATCTGACAATCCGGGTTTGATTCCCGTTCAAGGGGATATTTTGCCCATCACATCAGTGCAGACCCCACTCTCCCGAAAAGTCCTTCGGATGAGACTATAAACTGAGGCCCCCTTGTGCGAACGCACGCAGAACATCTTGCACGCACGTTAAAATCCTGTTCCGCTTTTCGTAAGAGTAGGCCATTGTGTGCTGGTGGGAACAGATGACAGTTTACAAAACCACATACACATGGGGACTGGATGTAAAAAAGCACATAAGTGCTTATTCCATTATCCTCGATATTAAAAAATAAAATGAAAAGAAATTAACATGTCGATGTCTGATGGTCTGTAGAGCCCTGAGGAGCAGGAGGCCAGGAGACAGCTGAAAGCTGAGCGACTCCAAGAGGCTGCCGCCATTCTGAGGGAACAGAATCTTGACAGGTACTGAGAATTTTGTGTCCGCTTACGTTTTAGTGATCTATAGTGCTGGTTTGTAATTGTCTGTGCGTGTGTGTGCGTGCCCTGATGGTAAAGTCTGCTTCAAAGATAAGTCAGAATCGCTTCTGATTTTCATGAATTTTGCAAACAAACAAAATAGATTTTAACAGTACAAGGCATGGCATGTTACAGGAATGTATCTTAATGGCTGACAGATACCAAACTATTCCCGAAGTTGGAATGCAGCTATCTTAATGGTGGGTCTAGAGTCTAGAGTTCTAGCCAAGAAACAAAAAAGAAAATAAAAAGATAGCAGAAAATAAATAAATAACAAGATAGCAAAAAATCACAATTTATGTCAGTAGTCTTGCAATGAGTTTTCCAAGGGGCAGCTGAATTCCAGAGTACATAAACTTGCTCAAAACAAAATTGATAGACAATCATTTCTTCCAGTGTTCAGTTATCATTTGAATTATTTTGCAAACATTGAATTGAAACATGATACTCAAGTCTAAGGTGTTTAACAAGAAATCCAATGATGTAATCTTCATTGTCACTGAAAATATTGTCCACTGTCAATCTTAAAAGAATGCATAGTCGCCATGTGCATTAAGATCATGTTTATAACACCTTTTGGATCAAAATTAGATTTGATAGTGCTGTCTGTATTCACATTAGAATTGATTACATTGCCTTCAGCCAATTAAAAATGTGACACATTATGTAATGTTTCATGACAGCTTGACATATATGCACGCACACCCCAAAAATATGACTGCAGGTATTATATATCACAGTCTTTTGGGCAAATAAAACTTCATTCCAAATGTCTTTTACAACAGCATGATAACAGATGTTAACCGTATATTGGGCAAACAGCTGTATTGTAACAGGCATGGGTCTATGAGGAGGAAAGTATTGTCTTATAGTCTGTAAAATACTTTGTTGCTCTTGAAAATAGGATGTGACGGATGCTACAGCCAGGTGGTTAAGACCATTTGACTTCAGTCTCATGGGTCCTCGAAGTCGTGGTCCAAATCTCAGTAGCAGCATGTAATGAACTAAGTGTAGGGATTTTTATGATCTCCCAAGTCAACTTAATGTGCATACCTACCATTGTCTTGATTCCCTTCATGTAAATATACATGCAGAAGATCAAATATACACATATTTTTGCTAGTGTTTGATGGGTTATGGAAACACAAACATACCCAGCATGCATCCTGTACAAAAAAATTAGCTGCTCTGAAGTCAGAATGTGTCAGCTGAGGCCAGGGAGCCATCTCTTTCAGACTTACAACCACAGGAGAAGATCAGGCACTGCACATCCATCCTGGTAAGAATGCAGAGAAGAGAAGAAGAAAATAGGATAAGATGTAACTTCTGAAAAATTGTAAGAATTTTTCAAGGTATTGAGGCTATAGCTGAGGTTATTGTGTGTTGCAGTTTGATTATTGCCACAAAGTATGACTGCATGTCGTTGCTACTGAGGCTGCTTCCCTACGTCGCTCCATCCAGACCTGTGGTCGTCTTCTGTCAGCACAAAGAGGTGGCTGTGTTTATTGTTTAGTTGTGGAATTGTGTGGTTGTGTGTGTGTATGTGTGTGTGTGTGTTTTGTGTGTGTGTGTGAAAGAGAGACAGACAGGGTGTGTTTGTGTTTATGAAAGGACCTGTAAGCCCCACCCATGAGTTTTTTAATTTAAAAACAAGAATGTTGAAGGCAACATATATAGTGCATTGATGAACTAAACACATATAGTGCATTGATGAACTACCATTTACCTCTGCAATGATTTTTTACATAGTACATTGAATAAGCATGGGTCAAGCTGCAGGGTAAATCCAGGGAAAAAATGATGGCCTAATATGCAGCATAGGATAACCTTGAGGGCAAACTTCCAGAGAAAAATCATTGATTGTAGACAGTGAATGATTGTTACATATCCACCAAACTGCCTGTTGAAGACTATAGAAGAGGCAGATATGATGATGTATGCTGATTACATTGTGAGGGATTAAAAATTTTTTGGTGAATGTATATATATGACTGATATTGATATGTGGTGGTGTTTGTTGTTGATAATATCATTTTGTTATGTGTGTGTGTGTGTTTTTTCAGCCGCTGGTGGAGTGTTTCACTGCAGTGAAGGAGAAAGGCTTGGGTATCCAGCTGAAGCTTTCTGAGTCATGGTACAGAGAATATCAGGTAGGTAGAGGCCTTTGTGTGTGTGTCTGTCTCTCTGTCTGTCTCTCTCTCTTTGTCTGTCTGTCTCTCCCTCAATAAAAGAATCTCTCTCTCTCAATAAAAGAATAAATAAAATAAAATTTCTCTCTCTCTCTCTCTCTCTGTGGAGTGGAAGGGGAAAGGGTCCAGGAAGGAGTAGGTGAGTATGTATGTATGTATGTTTGTCCGTCGTGTCCGACGATGACCTCCAAAACAGCAGAGGAGGCAGCTGCTGTTTTGGAAACTGGGCAGAAATTTGATAATAGTGGAGATGCCTTGCCCACAGTACATCCCCACTCTCTCGGCCAAGTGGGCATAAGGACAGTCAGCGTTGGAGATGTTCTCCAAAGGCCAACCAGCCCCCAAGGCTGCAGCACATAAGGACTGTGTGAGTCAAAGTCAAAGTCAAAAACACTTTAATCATCCATGAAGGGCAATTACAATACTGACAGGCAGATTGATACTCATCAAATATATCAAAGACACAAAAGCTATATTTCATATTGGTTTTCAAATAAAATGTCACGCACACACACACACACACACACACACACACGCGCGCATGCGCACACACTCGCAAACGCCCGCACGCACACACATCAATTGTGAACACAATTTTAAACCCATTGACTAGAAGACATAAAAACTTATTTTTACGCACGCATATACGCAGCACGTACACACGCACGTACGTGTGTGTGCGAACACGCCCACGCACACCCACACCATACACCAATATATGAATTCAATGTTTTAAGACAGTTGACTAGAACACAGACTTATTTCACACACCCACGCACCCACACACACACACACACAATTATGTATTGACTACACTCGTAACAATGACAATCAGGCAGATAATTCAGAGAAATGTAAGAACTAGGTAGTCAACATCATTGTGAATTCAGAAGTCGAATGCTTACTGGCACAAAAGAATTTCTTTTTCTGTTGGTTTTGCTGATGGGACACTGAAAACGGCGTTCCGAAGGCAACATTTGAAATTCTGGAAACAAAGCATGAGAAGGATCAGCCAAAATGGCTGTGGCTTTGCGTACAAGCTGCTCATTGCAGAACGACATGAGATCTCTTTGTTCTTTTCCAATTATTTTTAGCAGATTCTTACAATTCTCTGCAGGCCATTCTTGTTTTTAACACTAAGGTTATTGTACCAACAAATGAAAGCAAAACTTAGAACACTCTCATGTAAGACTTGTAAAACAAGGAAAGGATCTTTTTGTCTACAAAAAATGAATTCAGTTTCCTCAGAAAATACAGACGTTGTTGTCCCTTTTTGACAATAGCGTCAGTGTTAACGTCCCAGTTTAACTTGTGGTCAAAAACAGTTCCCAGATACTTATAGTTCAAAACGTTTTCAACCTCTTGATTATGGATAATAATATTCTTAGGAGTATGCCCTGATCTTCTGAAGTCAATAGGCAGGTCTTTAGTTTTAGAAACATTTAGCTCCAGATAGGCCTCGTCACACCAGTCAAGCCTCCTAGTCAGAGAGTCATAGTTGATCACTAAAGACTAAGCTGTAAAGTGGAATTCCATGAGTGGGAAAGCCACTGGTCATACAGCCTCTCACTTTGCTGTTGCCCCCAGCGTCAATGGTTTAATCAAGAACTGTGATAAAGCCCAAGTGCTGACGGCAAGGGTGAGTACACATATACATTATCATATGTGCAAGGGATAATGTTTTGTGCCGGGTATGTGTATGTCCACAAGTATGAACATGCGTGCAAGTTTTCATGCAGGCAAGCATACACATATGTGCTGGGGGCTAGTCTTCCAAATGAGAGAGCTGTTCTGCTAAATACTGTTGAAACAAGACACTCTTACAGAGAAGCAATAAGGGGGTGGTTGTTGTTGTTGTTTTTTGTTGTTGTTTTTGTTGTTTTTTGTTGTTTTTTTTGGGGGGGAAGGTTGTTGAGGTTTTTTTGGTTTGTTTTTTATACCACTTTTAAGTCACGGCAGATATCTCTGCATGAAATTCTGACTGCTCTCCAAGGGGAGATCGTGTCACCACAAGAGCAGTGCCACCCATTATTGATAGGTGAGTGGCCTCTGTGGTCAGTGAGGCTATAAACAAGAATGGATTGGCACTGCACCAAAGGCTCTTCCCAGGTAGAGCAGCCTGAATTTCAGGCAGAGAAATCTGCCCTGACTGTAAAACGATATTCATGAGACTGTTCTTCAATCAGACATTTTGTACCTGTTCACTAAAACTGGACGATTATCGCTCTGTTGCAGGTGTTGCCCAGCAGAACTCATCCGCTCATGAGCATGTCTGGCACTGGGGGTTATCTCCTCTCTTTCACCAGAGTTACCTCCCAGCAATAGTCGATTCTGCCTCGGTGCTTCCATCAACTGACTGTCATATGATGAACTGGGCAAGGTGCTGACTGGACTGGACTTCTTTCTTAACTCCTTGAGGAGTCCTTGAGGCTCTGTACCAAAGTTATCACGCTGTACGTCCTGAGCAAGGGGAATCTAGCGGAGCTCATTTCTCGCCAGGTTGCAGGCTGCATGCTGGGTGTGTTCATACTTCCAGCCTTAACTGGGCCCAGTCTTCTATGAAAAGGGTTTTGTCTGCATTCACACATAGAACCTGGGTTTATGATTTCATCCTTGGGACTTTATTTGCAAGGGAATGGAACTGGTATCAATGTTAACTCCAGGAGTTTAAAAATCCCCTAAAACAAACAGAAGAGACTGGAATGTCTGCATCTTCAGATACTGCCGTTTCACAAATTCAATAGTCTGAGTACTAGGCTTCCTTGCCCTCGTGCTGTCATCAGTGTGAACTGCCAGATAACATGGTGACAGAGTGTTTAACTTCATCCCTGCAAGAAGATGTGCTTGGAAGGCTTTTCATCTCTTTTGTGGCAGCATTTGCTTTGTGTACATGTATGAAAGTGCAGGCTTTATGCTTATTTTTTGTGTTTGTATGTGTTGGTTTTATAGTAATATTAATAATGTATGGAATTTATATAGCGCTGAATCTTGTAAAGCAACAAATCAAAGCGCTTTAAGTGTTGGGTATTTTTGAGTGTTGAAGTTATCTTATCTGATTTGTTGATGAGGAATCTTTGGTTGTTCTATTAAGTTAGCATGCAATTTGTCTTCAACATTTCCAGCATCACAAATTTCAGGGGTCTGTCTAAAAGTGCTTTCCTTCTTTAGAACATTACTAGCATTTAGAACATTACTAGCGTGCAGATTGCATGCTGAGTATGTCTGTGTCCTCCATGCCATGAACCATAGCAGGCCTATTCTTATACCAAAAACAATAAAAATTGGTCAAACCCGCAATATTTCAGTCTCTGACCCGAGATACTAACCACTGCGCCAAGGCAGCTGGTCAAGTCTAAATTTTCGTGACAACAAAGCCAAGATAGCAGAGAGATGCAGTATTGGAAGCTTTTTGTTGCACCACATACTTATAATATTGAATGTGAAATAAATGATTGTGTAAATCTTAATGCCCAGAATTTTTTTTATTTTTTTTAAAGATTTGCAGCAAAGTTTGTGTATGTGAATGTAGACTATTCATAAACCCATACCTTTCAAAGATGTGATTTAAAAAGCAAACAAAAAAGACTTTGTTACTTGTTGCATATTTGGGTAGGTCATGCCATTGTTTCATAGTTTTATTTGTTAAAAAGCTTACATGATCACTTTCAGAATCAGGTTATGACTGAAGCAAACATTTCTTTTTTTTCTTTGTTTGGTAAGAAGTTGCCATGTAAAAGTGAGACTGTTTGCATAGTTGACGGAAAAGACAACACATTTGAATGACTGTTTATTGAAGTTGGAAGAAATAAAGAAAAATCCATAAATTGTGTGGGGTTTGTCATTGAGAACACTTTTTGCTTCTTAAGTTTACATGCATACTCTCGCTGTCTCTGTCTGTCTGTCTCTCTCTCTCTCTCCCTCTCAGTCTCTGTCTGTTTCTTTCTCTCACATACGCACACATGCATGCTTACATGCACACAGACACACAGATGCATTCAAACACACACACATATAAAATATATATTTTGTTATTTGTGTCGTTCCTCAGCCAGAGTTCTAAGGTTTATCAATGGTGAGATTTTGCATATGCAACCATTTTTGCCCTCCATGAAGGTAACTGCATTCCAACTTCAAGGATAATGTCTAAACACAACGGCAGTGTGCAAGCATTTTGAAATGTTGTCATCTTTTCCCACCAGCAGCCAATGGCCATCCTTCCGAAAGGCAGAACAGGTTTTAACTTGTGCACAAGATGTTCTGCAAACGTTTGCACACAGAACCTCTGTTTAGGCTACGTTCATACTGCCACTCAGAACTGTAGAACAGGCATGAAAACATGTATGTGTTGTTAAAAGTGTTCATACTTATCTGCACGCTCTCTGTTCTCCATGAGAAAGAAGGGGAGGCTGGTCGGCCTGCTGGTTCACATTGTAAACAACACATTGACAAGGTGAAAAACAACAGCTACTGTAGGGTTTCTAGCGATGAAAAAAAGAAGGGGACCCTTTGCACTGACCACATTGGCTGAAGTGGAGCAAGAACATACAGCGTTTTTTTTCAGGAGGGTTCATGAGTGCAACATGTCTGTGGCAGTACGAACACCTTCAGCAGGACAAGTAAGAACAAAGGGGGGTTGGGCGTGTCCACAATCTTTTTGCCTGTCCACACAGTAGCTATGAATGGCAATATAAATTTACCCCTATAGTCTCATCCACAGGACTTTCAGGAGAGTGGAGTTGGCACTGATGTTGGCTCCAGAGGAAAAATCCCCTTAAACTAGTATATCAGTGGTAGCTCAAATCAGGGATTGAACCTCAGTCTTCAGATGGTAAGTACAACCCTGTAACCACCAGGATATATACATATATATATATATATATGTATTCTTCTTATGCATTCCCTGGCCTTGCACATTTGTTGTGTCTGATCTGGAAGGCGAAGTCTGCCAGTCTTCACAGTTTTTCCTGAAGCTCTGCTGGGCTGGGCTATGTCTGGTGTCTTGAGTGTTGAAGTTAGGGCAGGACAGCAAGATATGGAATGGTGTTTGTGGGCCTGTGCCACAGGGGCAATGGTCAGTGTAGGTTATATTCAAGCAGACAAGGTGGGATAGGGACAAGCTGTTTTTCAATGTAGGCTATATGTTTTTTTGTGTGTAGGTGCAAGCATGCACACGTGTGTGTAAAAAATAGTTGAAAATAGGCCCTAGACCTAGCTCAAACATTAAAGCTGGAATGCGGCCAAAACTATTAATCGTGATTCTTCATTAAAAAACAACAACAAAAACCCGACTATTAGATTCCTTATGGTTGGGAGAGCCGCTTACTAGTAGTGGTTGGTTGATACAGTGCCTACTAGGCCAGATCGGGTAACCCCCTTGGGACTCTAAATAGTCGGCTAATCAAAGAATTATCTTTCTTTAGCTCCCCCGCGCATGACAGCGTAAACGGAAGTTGGGTCGAACTGACCAAAACGATGTCTGCACAAAAGCCAATTACGAGAATGTGGTGTTTTTTGTTTGTCAATAGTATCTTATTTCTGACTGTGATCTCTAAAGAGTATGCACCAGAAGTGAAGCTAGGCGATGATGAGTTGAACCGTATTTATAACATGGTAAAACGTTTGGAAAAGAAAAGTGGAAACGATCCAAAAGATCGTATTCCCGTTGGCATCTCCGGACATGGCGATGAGTCGACTGCTGATGAGAGCACTGGTGTCAGATCCGAATTATGTGGTGTGACAGAAAACGATGGCAGCATTATCAGAACGAATGATTCGATACACAACGGTGCACAGTTTCTAGAGGTGTTTAGAGATGCTTTAACGCAGGGCGCCTGTGCTGATCGCTGTTGCGAGAAATCACCATGTGATACATCAGTGTTTGAGAAGGAAGTATGCCATGTCCGCCTTTTGTTTTTTATAATTTTAATCAGTGATTACTGTTAAATTAATACTATAAGGCCCACTCATATTCATACAGTTCTGAGCAGATTAGGCCTAGTGATAAATAGATCTGTAGTTTTCAAAGGTGATACTAGATCGAATCAACACAAGCTCAGAATTATACTCTTTAACTTAATATTCAGTTTATTTGTAATTTTTAAAATATATTTACATGTATCGAGAGATCTGTGGATGTAACTGGCCAGGAGTAATCACGGAATCAGCATGGCAATTTTGTTTAGTTTTTTAAACCTTGTGGTTCAAAACCCTTGTGAAGGTAGTTGTGAAATAATTTATTCAGGAATAATTAGGAAGAAAAAACTTTAAAAGGCTTTGCAGTATGTTGATCTTGCATCTGAAAAATCTTCAGAAGAAAATAAAATCAGGAAAGAAGACAATGTTCAACACATAGGCCTGTAAATTTTGGCTATTTTACTATAGGCTGTATACTGTACAGGCTAGATAAACAATGTTCAAACAGACTAATTCAACCCTGAGCCGGACCACTGCTAGTACTAGTAGTATGGTGAAACTGAGTACTGAGAGGTCATGCTGGCCTTTGCCGGAGCAGCTCATAGGCTAAGTATTCGTTGTGTTTTTGTAGAATTTTGCAATTGTATTTGTGTCACAACAACAGCATAATGCAGTACTAGCCCATTAGCTGCTCTGGCTGACAAAACTACTCAATCTTGCCAGAGCAGTGCTCAGGCTGAAGATTAAATGAGCTAACTCAATGGAGTGGCAGGCTATCTCACATCTGAACAAAACTCATAAACTGTGATGTACTCATATATATATATATATATGATCTCTCCTTCATCCTTCGGATGAGACTATAAACTGAGGCCCCGTGTGCGAACGCATGCAGAACATCCTGCGCACATGTTAAATCCTGTTCCGCGGTTCGAAAGAGTAGGCCATTGTGTGCCGGTGGGAACAGATAACAAAATTTTAAAAACCGCATACACACGCATAAATAAAAAAAAGTCATCTGAGCGCTTTGATTTGTTACTTTACAAGATTCAGCGCTATATAAATTCCATACATTATTATATTATTATCTCTCTCAGATTAAAGTATAGTTTATTTGAAATACTTTTAGGATTTACAAAGATATAGGTCCACAGACCTCCCAATTGTTTAAGTCAGTGAATGCTAAAAAACAAAAACACAAAACTGTTGACACACACTCAACAAGGTGTAAACTTGTATCCTTTCACTGTTTCAGCTAATCAACAAGAAAGAATCGCATTGATTTCACACACACAGTGATGTTTCATGAGTCTCAGAAATCACTTTGATGTACTATTTGTCAATACTGCCTCTTTCATCATGTGCCTCTTCTTTGTCACCATTTTCATCATAAAAAATCATTGCTTTACGATGATGTAAGAACAAGTCTGAAAGCGTACACACAAAGCAACTGACAGTTAAAGGGAAGTAACTCGTTTGAAAGGAGAGTAACTCACTGATTCAGCTAGCAGCTTGAGTAATTTCCTTTGGATTGAACATGATTAAGTGTTTTAATAAATTGTTTTCATGTTATATTATAGCTGCCAGTACCACTCAGCATTTTGAGGCGTAGTAGGTGTCATATTAATAACTCTACGACACACTGCCATTTAGTTAACTATCTGTACAGTGCACATGCAGGCCTACTCATGTAATGTGTACACGTATTACATTTGATGAAGAAGTCAAAATCTGTTTTCTTGATTAGTGTCAGCAGTAGTTCTAGTCGACAGGGACAACATCAAAACTCTTAAGCAGATCTGTGAAAATCTTATTTGAATTGCTAATGACTGATGTAAAAAAAACACACCTTAAGTTTGAACTGTTATCATGATGATTATACATGATCTTAGCTTTATTCAGTCTGATCTGATACCGTTCTCTTTCTCTTCAACAGGGGGAGCACCAATGCTTCCTGTTCCACTGCCAGGGGCGATGTCAGTTCAGCCGTCATAACAACTTCACCTCTATCAACATTCACAGACATGAATCCTCATCTCCGTCATCCACACCCCAACCTGCCAGTGCTACAGCTGGCAACAGTGAGACTGACAGGATTGAGACCAGCAGTGATTCTGTAACATCATCCACTCCTACTGTCTCTGGTCCTGCAACCACCTCTGTCTTTGCACATTCAGGTAGGAACTTAATATTTCACTTTCAGTTGTGGTCGCAGTTGTTTGGTTTGGGGGGGTAAAGGCTTTTATTTTTAAAAGGTTTTGTGTTTGTTTACCAGTGCTTGAAAGAAGGTTAATTTTTTCCAGTGGGTTTTTGTTAGATTCAGAAAACATAACACTAACAGTAACAGTTACATTTCCAGGAGAAAAAATGTAAAAAATCAGAAATGCTTGTCAAGATCTGAAACAGAAGTCAGAAGAAGAAAGTTAGGATCAGAACTTTGGCAAAGGTCATGTATCTAATTATCTCTGCCTTCCCAGCTGTTAGTGTTACTTGGGCTTCCTTATTCTACCTATAGGCATTTACAGAGAAATATGTCTGAAGCACTTTAAAGAAAAATAGGTGTAGTCCACAGAATTTGGATCTGGTCCAAAAACAGAAAGATGTGGTTAAGTCTTTCTTGAAAAAAGGCAGGTGAATGGACCAGGACATAGACAACACAGAGGTGATGGGAAAAAAAGGAACAAGGCAGACAAATAGAGTGATAGAAAGAAATTTTAGCACAGGATTTCCAGAAGGTGGGGATGTTATTTATATTGACAGCCCCCCACCCCACCCCCACCCCAGCATCGCTAGGGGAGAACTGACATCTTAATTAGAATATGTATTTTGATAATCTGTAGTTGTGATTGCAGGTGGCAAGTGTCCTTCAGGAAGTTTTGAGTGTCAGGCCCCTGTGGACGGCAACACACAGTGCATTCCACAGGAGATGGTGTGCGACTCCATCAGGCAATGTGTTGACGGCTCGGATGAAGGCAGCTGCTCTCATACTGGTGAGTACTTCATAATCATATGCTTGAGTGTTACATAAATTGCCACACATGCTAGACTTGAAATGATTTTTTGTGTGATTTAGCTGTAGAGTTTACATAGAATACACTGTCAAGTTTGAATGCTGAAGTAAGAAACTTGCACAGGCATATTTGCACATGTAAATGTGTGTGAATGGACACTTGTGTTTGTGCAGATAAATGTATGGATGCACTTGCACACATTGCACAGGCACTGATGCACTCAAAACATATATATACATTCTTTGTGTTCATAACCTTGTAGATTTGTAGAACTTGCATGCTGAGATGTGCTTATGTGCATATAAGTGGACATGCATGTGCATCTCACACTTCTTCACAAATCCAAATGAATTTTCATAGAATGTCATGATTTAATGGGCAAAGACATGAGTAACATTTTCCAAATAGTGGAACTAATAAAGCTAACCCTAGATCATGAGAAACCTGTCATATCAACTCAAAAACTGTTTTGACTCTCAAAGTAGCCACATCAAAGTAACAGGAATGCAAGAGATATTGCAGTGAAAGACCTGTCTTCGAGAGTAACTGAGATAGAAAACATGATGGACTACAACAGAGAATAAATAGCACAGGATACAGTGTCAGTGTAACAGTTGGTGGTCGGCATTTCTGAGTCGTCCCTTCACTTCTTTTCTTGGCCTTCTCTTTTAGCCGGCTGTAGTTACATGTGTCAGATCAAACGCCTCAGTATATTATATTGTCCATTTCAGGACTACTTGGAGGGAAAGTTCAAAATAAGATGTGCTATGGATATACTGTTCATGAACAAATAAATGGTCTGTAGCTCTTTCTCTACTGCCTTGTATTGCTTTGTATAACTATATAAATTATTTTTTCTTCTTTTTCTGTATTCAATTATCAAGCCTTACTTTCAGTGTCATCAGCTGCACATGATCTTCTGTCAGTATGATTTGTGGGTAGAGTTCTGTCTTTCTGTGTTATTGCATTCAACCAGTAACTACAGTGTTCTAGAGTAGATTGCATTTCAAGAAAACATTAAAATGCACTGTACCTGTCTTTTTCTTCGTTACTAAGAACTGCACCATACATTTCTTTCAATGCTGCCAGGAGCTTTTCCTTTGGATTCGCAAGCTGACTACAGATTACTTCTCCCTGAATCCAAGTCAGTTCTGTTTGAGACACAAACCCCACAACCACAACTTGAACCAAAGGTCTCTCTTACCATCACCTCAGTCGTCACCACTGTCTGATCAGGAAAAAGCTTTCTCTGCACCAGGGACTTTCTCTCATCTTGGCATTTCTGCATCAGCTCAGAGTGGGGCAGGAAATGGTCAGAAAGATTATGAACAGGGAGATTCCCTGTTCCATTCTTTAGATCTTTCTGGCCAACAGCAGTCAGTTCCAGAGAGTTCAGAAAGAGGAGGCTGTCCCCAGGTTGGCATCCTTCCTGAAAATCACCAGAAAGTCCATGCTGGTGCTGGAAGTAGCTCTCTTCGCAGCCAACACCCTGGCAACAGTGCCTCTTCTGAGGATGTAGATCTATCAATCAGACCTGTAGTTTCCAGAGTTGAGGAACAAGTGAAAGAGAGAGGTGAGGACAATGTTGATCAAGTTGATGCAGAAGAGATGTCAGGTGTGCATGCCCAGTATCTCAACCATCCAGCGAGTGTAGAATTGTATCCAGAGGATCCAGTAGAACATTCAGAGAGTGATGAAGACCATCACAAAAACTCAGCTGATGTACAAGAAGAGAGTGAGAACGTGTATGACGACTACCCACCTGATCAGCAAAAATCATTGTTAAAAATGTACAATTATCGGACAGATGGAGAATTGTCAAGGGAACATGAACCATCAGAATTTCAAAGAGAGCGGCTTCAGATAGGGCATTTTGGACAGCAGTTATCCACTACATCTCAGTTCAGTGGATCTAGTGCAGGAAGTGAACCATTCAACGCAAATAGTTTCTATGATTCCCATAGCAATTTTCATTCTCAACACTCTGACCAGAGTCCCCACATAGACCCTCAAAAACTTCAGTCGATGCCCGTGCTGAAATCATTGGATGGGAAGTATTGGTCTAAACAGGATTCCAGTTTGTCAAGTTCTAAGAGAGCATCCTCAGGTGCTGCTGGTCAGCCCCTAAGAAAACAGAAAGAAAAAAACGTGGACCAAATGGAAGGAGACTATGACAGTGAGCAGCACAACCATCTTTCAGGGCAGCATGATGAGATGAATTCTAGCTATGGTGAAGGTTCTGGACGTCAGGAACCTGGCCGAATACCTGTGACGTCTGTTCTGTATTCTATCCATGGCAAGTCTGGGACAGGTCAGGAAGATGCAGGGGCCAGTCCTGAAGATCATGTTCCTGCAAATTTGATGGCAGCAAACATGACTAGTAATCAGCAGACTTTAGCAGCCAGACTGCATGGCTCTGTATATAGTGATAGGGGCTTAAGAACAGAGGCTGCAGGTCAGCAGCTGCACACCCCCCAAGCTGACTATGCTCAGAATGTGGATGATCATCACCTCATTGCCACATCTCCACCTGTCCACAGTTCAGTGAAAAGAAACAGCTCAGGTCTCCAACTATCACTGCAAGAGAAAGCAGCTAATTCTAGTCAGAGGGAGTCCCAGGCCTCCAGACCACAGTTGGGGCGTAACTCCAGTTTGTCACACACCTCATTGGTTGATTCTGGAAAAGACCATGGCACCCATCAGCTTTATCCGGCAGATGAGGACCATGGGATACGTCAGGAAGGCGTCATGAGTGATCTTCCTTCATTCCACAACAGAGGAGCAAAACAGCACTCTGTGTATTCAGGCAGGGACCAGTACTCTGGTAGCCAGGAGGCATCTGTGCTGGGAGCAGAGGGCCAAGGCAGTGAGGGTAAACAAAACATTCCTTCCGTTGTCCATACCTCCTGTGCCTGCGTATGCTCTGTGCCCTAGCTTTGTGTGCCACTGCTGTTTGTGAGATCTCTCTCTCTCTCTCTCTGTCTCTCTCTCTGTTGTAAACTCCAGCAAACTTGTTTTGACATATGGATGTGAGTCGTCATGAGTGTACAAATGGCTGATATTGCATATAAAATTGGTGTCGTCCTTCTTGATGTTGTATCTTTCTTTCTTTTTAAAAAAAAATTCTTGCAGCATTTCTGCTTATTTGGCAATAACTGTAATCTGAAAAGAACATTTGAAACTTGTTTAAATAACTCAGATTGAGATAGGAGTTGGAAAATGATCATGATAGACTGTACAGCAGAATCTGAGACTGGTGTCTGGAATTTGAATATAGTCCGTCAGTCTGTTGTTGATCATCCACCATCTTCTTTCTCTTTCTTTCTGTTTCACCTGGTTCTTGGATGTAATTTCTTCACCTCTTTGTTTTATTCATTCCTTCTTGGCTTGTATAATTTTTTGCTCCTTTCTGAAGTACTGAATTGATTTCAACTTCTCAGTGTTTGTTTGTGATCTTTTGGCTGTGTGTGTCTCTGTTATGTAAGTAAAACAGTGACCCAGTCTTTTGATATCTGGTCATGTATATGTATATGGACCTCTGTGGTCACAACTTGTGTGTGCTCAGTTCAGCATGTATTGATTGACTGATAGGGATTTTCTTTTTTCAGCTCTGAGCATTAACTAAAACCCTTTCAAATTTTCTAATGCATATCACTGAATCATGATGGAAATGTGGGGGGAAAGATTTCTGCTGATATTTTTTGTATCTTTGGTCAAGTGCTTGTAGGGAAGCCCTCAAAAATTCAGTTTCAAAGCTCCATATAATTGATGTTGCATTAATGATTAACCCTTTTCATATCTGTGCTAAGTTCTTTACAGAATATTACAATTTCATTCTAGCCACAATTTCTAAGTTTTATTTTAGAAATGTCTGTTTCTGACCCTGTTGAAAATACTGTGTTAGCTTAATTTACATCGTAACAAATCTTCGTATGTTCTGTAGTTGAAGATAGTCCCCAAAGCCTTTTAATTTTCACTATGGCTCATAAATTATCTAAAATATGGTTTAACAAAAAGGTGAACTCTGGTTTCTTGGTTTTGCAAGCTGGTGGAAGAGAAGAATCCTGACTTTACTATATAATAAACATATTGTTGCTGTGGAAGGAAGCATGGTGTGTTATGTTAAAAATTTGATCACAAATATCTTCTTTTTTTAAAAAAACCATTTTTTTCCCCAGTTTTATCATGTTGCACCTTGTTATATGTCATGAAATATAGTTTTCGTTATATAGGGGGAAAAAGCAGTGAGAAATATTCACCAAAAGTATTCACAACAAATGTTCACCAAAAAAGAAAAGGAAAAATGATAGACTAAACATGAAAGAAAATTGATCACAAATATCATAAGGGTGCAGAATTTGAGGACCACACAGAAACAAGGAAGCATTGCAGAAGAAAGTTACCTGTTCAGGCGATCATTATTTGAAATTTGATGGAGACACGGTGTTTTTTTCTTTGGCGAGGGGGGGGGGCCAGCAGTTGATCTGTTTAAAGTGACGATAGTATCAGAAAGTATTACTTGCTGTAATTAATTCTAGATGTATTCAGAATTTCTTCAGAGTACACTGTTTAAATATTTTAAAGAAATATTTCTTTCTTTTTCCCTTTTTTTTTTTTTTTTTTTGCCAGGGTTAGCATTCCCCTGAGACTTCTCCTCCCCTTCTCCCCCTCTTTCCCCTTAGAATTTAACGGAGTTTTGCTTTTCCTCAGGTGGAGTCCTGCTATTTTTGGAAAAAATAAATACCTGAAGAAATGTTGCTTTTCTGAAGACTAGACTCACGTATTTTGGCACCAGAGGTTTGACACACCTAACAGTGCAGCATAATGAAGAGGAAAAAGCTTCTCTGCGCCTCCCCATTCCTGAGTCATGGATTTAACAGTCAGCATTTTGTAATAACATAAATGCCAATATTCCTTCTTCATACCATGTGGGTAGTATTGTATATTAATGTCTGTTAATCATCAACAGCCAGTGCAGTTTTTCTATAGAAATTTGCGCCTTTTTGTTTTGTTTCTCAGCTTAACTCGAGGCTCACTGATGGTGAGATTTTGGATATGCGACCGTTTTTGCCAACCATGAAGGTAGCCGCATTCCGATTTCTGGGATGAAATTTGTGCTGGTCAACTGGTAGAGAGCAAGCTTGTCACCACGGTACTCTCTTCAGTTGTATCCCTGTAATTTATCTCTGAAAGAGGCTTTTTCTGATGACCAATCTTGATCGGATTTGATTCTCTACAGTTAGATGGCTTAGCGTTATTCTAATGTAATCTACTACTAGAAGCTTTCTGTCTGTGCAGGTCCACTGCCAACTCAAGGAGGACCTCCAAACGACAGCAGCAAAGATGCACAACACATGGACAATGGTAGGGACATGAGTTGTTTTTTTTCTTTTCTTATTTTTTGGACAAGAGGATTGATGAAAGGTTAGTGAGGATACCATTACGATGCAGTTACATTTGAAAATGCTGTGTTTTCTGGCTCTGCTGTATAGTCTGTACTACCTCAGTTATGAAGAGAAAAAACCCAACTCATTATAAGCATCAGTGAACCATAAGAGCTGCATAATGGTAAAATCCAAACTGTCCTGTGGAGATGCTAGGGGCCTGTCAGGATAGATAGCACCCCCACCTTCTGGAAACTTTGTGTTAGGAATTCCCTCTTTTCTATTCCTCTCTCTCTGCCTTGTGCGTTTTCTTATCACCACCTTGTCTGTTATCTGCCATCTTGGTCCATTCTCCTGCCTTTTTTCAGAAAAACTCAAAAGATAACAGTTCTCTCCTATTTGAAAGTTATATGCGCTGGGCCTGACTTGTCAGGCACTTAATGACAGTGCAACGTATTTTTGCTATATATGGAGGACAGTAGTTGTGTCTGAGCAATCGGCAATGAAGAAGAATAAAACCCGAACTAGTAGCCTGGATAGGCCGTGTGTACCCCTTCTGTTCATTAATCTCGCTGTCTGACTTCTTCATGTCACTCGTTTCATTGTCAGCAGGCACAGATAAAGGTACTTCAGTAATTTGTTCACTGGTAAACTAGCTCAGACATGTCATGTTTTTCTCTGGGTTGACAATCTCAAAACAAAAGAAACAGTCAAAAATCAGTGAAAACTCGCTGCAGACACAGACACATAAAAGTCTAGCAGAGAGGAAAGAAGAGAGTAACATGGAGGAGGTCAGGCCTTTGAGGAAAGGAGGCTTGAGTACTGACAGTGTGTGCTACAATGTAGTTGTAACCCTGCTTCAGGCAGGTAAGGAGAAGAGCAGAAGAGAAGATGGCTAAGGGACACCACATTGGGATGTTATTGAGTCTGAAGGCCAGAAAACATACTTTGCTATCAATCATACCCGAGAGAAACAAACTCTTCTTGTTTGGGTCTGGCTGTGTCAGCTGCTGTTGTGGGTTTATTTTTGATGTGGTAAAGGATTAAGCAGCTGCCAGAAATAAAAACCTAGTCTTCTATGAAACAATAAATGGAGATCGCATGTGCAGTGTGCTTCTATAATAGATAAAAGAACCCACAGCAGTTGTCAACAGCATCTCTCTAAAACAAATGGACACACAGACAGAAAAAGCGGGGTAAATCCTTAAACAAGCATCAGCTCTTCATAATACGAGAAACTTGAATTTTTCTCATAGAATTGTGCAGATAACCAAGTGAACAATTTAGAGATATGCTTGCATTGACGTCATGCTGAATAGACCCCAGAGACTTGGGAGTTTATGAACGGTGAGAGTCATTGTACCAAGCTTGGCAGACATTTTCCATGTAAAAACAGCTGTTCTCCTGCATCCTGACTTCCTTTTTATCAGATAATAGGAACCAGAACTTCTGACATGCATCTTTCCATTTTGCAGAGGATAAACAAAGGCCGGGTGATGTCTCTCAGGAAGCACAGACTGATCTCTTGGAAGAAAAGAAGAACAAAACAGAGTCAGAGAAAGATGAACACAAAGGAGTGTTCAGAAAGACGGTAAACAGACAGCTGGGTCCACGGAAGGGCAGTCCAGCGAAACGAAAGAAGAGACAACAGATGAGCACACCACAAAAAGTTCTGAACAGCCAAAGATGGAGTCTACCCCATCAGCAGCAGACAGCACCACCCCTACACCCATGTCAAGTACTGCTAGCACGTCCGCAGCCAGCACCCACACTGACCAACATTTCATCTCCAAAGAAAAGATGGATAGCACAGAAGTCAACGATCTGCAGATGCCCATCATCGCTCTGTCAGTCGGTCTGGCTTTCACCCTCATCCTTCTCATCTTTGTCGCGTGTCGGCTGTGCAAAGTGCGTCGTCAGCTGAGAAAGGGTAGGCCACTCCATTCCAATGAAGCAGACTATCTGATCAATGGTATGTACTTGTGAACTGGTAGTCTTTCAGTGAAAGAGGTTTGAAGGAAGTGGAGAAATGTGCATGGGTTTATATTTTAATCAGTGTCTTTCTGTTCTGCAAGATTTTGACTGTGAATTTTTGCTGGAAATATGTTATATATATTGTAATGTGGGGTAAGCTTTTGCTTTTTTTAACATTCAGAACTGATGAGAAAATGCTTTATTAAAAAATAAATTCCAATGACTGAGGTATGCTTTCGTTACAGTTTTGTTATCAGATTTTATCTGTTTGCTTGCTGGCTTGATTGTAATGTGCAAATTTTTTATGGGGCAAAAACTGTGTGTGCTGGCACACTTTACTTTATATCATGTTTTTAAGATTGCATGAATGTACTTGTTTTGCAAAAAGTACTTATACATATTTGTGTTTAACATTAGTTTCATGGTTTTCAGATTATCATCATGATATTCTAGGGAAACAAACCAACCTCTCATTGAAAATCCGAAGAAAACTGCTTGTTATAGCTTGTGGTTATAATTGTGACCTTAATGTGTGATAATAAAATTCTTAGACATTGTTCCAATATGAAGTCCAGTGCAGTTTGTTTTATATGCATGTAATGTAGAAGATGCCATGCTTTATTACTTTTATAATCTGTAACATTTTCAACTTTGCTTTTAGAGATTCTTGATGACATTGATAGAAACATTTAATCTGCACAAATCCCCACAAAAGAATTATGTTGAGGTAATTGTACTGTATATAATTTCTTATTTCCTTGGGGAGGGGTGTGTTGATTGAGTTGTTCTTTTTGTTGCTTTACTGGTGTATCAAATTATGTTTAAGTGCCATTCTGGATTTGGCCATGTTGGGTAGAATGCGTAGTGCCTGGTCTTTTCCTGTGCTTGTAATTCTGCAGGAGGTCTGGCCTCAGCCCACACACATTCTGACTTCAGGGCAGCTCATTGAAAAGAAAGATCATAAGAAAGATTTTAAGATATGCTTGAATAAAAGGCAGGAGAATGGGCTGGATAGGCAGAAAATAAACAAGAGAGAGTGAGAGAAGGGAGGGGGGGGGGGGGGGGGGGGGGGGTGGATAGAGAAGTAAGGAAAAAGGCAGAAACAAAAGGAGTGATTGAAAAGGAGAAACTTCTAGCACATATTTTCCAGAAAGTGGGGATACTATTTAACTGAAAGAGCCCTTGGCATCCCAACAAGGGAAAATCTGGATTTAAATGCTTTGATTGATATATTTGCTTCACCCAAATGTGCTGTGGGATTTATCTATGTGTTTTCCTGAAGTCGGAATGCAGCTACCTTTAATGGTGGGCCAAAACGGTTGCACATGCAAAGTGTAATAATAATAATAATAATAAAATATAGAATAAAATGAAAATGAGCAAAAATGTAAAACTTCTTAGTCATAGAAAACCTTAATGTCAGGCTAGTAAAAAAAAAAAAAAAAGTTTTCTTTTTAATCACCAACGACAATTTTTTTTAAAAACTCAAAAGACCACTGCACCCAAAACGGTAATTGTTTTCTGTATGTAGTATGTGGCACAGGAGAAAAAAATCAAAGTCAGCAAGCAGAGTATCATTGTTTATAATTCAGTCTTTGCCTATAACTAGGTTGTGATTGTCTTTAGACTTGTCTCACTTCAAAATTTCTTCAGAAGTTACCCCAAAACACTCTTACCATTAATATTATGTCTGAAAAGGAATCTAAAAGTTGTAAAAGTTCGCCATGCACTGATGTCCCCACAAAGAAATGTACGCAAAAAATCTTTATATTGAAAAATCATAGTACCAAAACTACACAACCAAATTTCTTGCAAATTCAAAATGGCGTCCAAGGACTTTGCTTCAGAAGACTCCTGTAGCAATTGCATTGTGTGCTATAAATGCAATAGTCAAAGTGACAATTACTGACCTAACACTGACAGTTGGACTTGGTTGATCCGATAGACAGAAACAGAGGTCAGTCACTGTCGATCTGATTTGGGTTGGGTTAAGCACAAAGGTGTAGGTGGTTCTTTGCAGCTTATTTACTTCAAAATGTCAGAAGTTGAGAATAAGGAAGAATTTTAACAGGATTGACCTCTCGATTTGTAGACAGGTTGCAGTCTCAAGTGACCACTTTACATTACTGTGCATATAAGATGTTCTCTGATACTGTGAAGGCTTGTTATCCTTGAAAAAGAGTTCCTGGGAAGTGATGAAAGACCTAAGATTCACCTTGTACTGTAGTCTGACAGACCATGTAGTTTGCCAGCTACTATCAAGTGCAGGTCACAGTTCACACATCTTGAACTAGTTGTTTGGCAGGTTTAATCTTTCAGTCCCCACAACCTCAGTCCGCCAAACAGCGATCCAACCATGCTTTAATGGAACTGGCCATGTTCTTTTTTATCCACATACATTGTATTGGGATTAGCAGGCTGTAAATCCTCATGACTGCTTTTTGTAATGTGTTCAGATAGTGGGAACAAGCAAAATAGAATAAACCTACTTTGTGAATCTCGATATGGTTATCTTTTTGTGTGTGTGTGTACCCACACATACTGAATCATCTGTGTAAAACCCCTGTGTCATTGGAGATGGTCAATCATGCTCAGTGTTTTGGGGAGGTTCATTTTATTACATGCATAGTCGATTTCATTTGGTGATACTGAAGTGACTTGTTGACTTTTTGTGAATCATTGGTTTTGATCTGGACATTTTATTTTATGAGGTCACTCATGATTGTGGGAGTGACTTAGTTTGTTGGTAGTTTGGCGATCCTTGCCTGGCCTTTGTGGTATGCAGGGTTGATAGTGGTGGACAGGAAAAATGATGTGATGAGTAGAACTTTATGACACAGTGTTTTGGCTGATCTTTTCTTTTGGTTTTGTTTCTTAGCAGGCCAAGAATTATCATATGTGTGGGGAGTTTACTACTTCGACAACTAGAGAACTACTTTGTGAAAGAGGACCACTTTTCGTAGAGCTGATAATTCATGCACTAGTGCTACACAAAATATACAGTGTTCTTGGTTGCTGTCTCTTGTGTGTGCTGCATCGATTACTAACCAACATACAATCAGGCAACACATGCTGAAGCAAAAACTTGTGGCACTAGAGTCAGATGATAACTTACACTGACCTAAAAAAAACTTAAACTGATAATGATGCGGAAACTGAAGTCTAGCGACTTCAATGCATGTATACAGTACAACGATATAGAGGACTTGGATGGAGGGGATGGGATTTCATGTATTGCCATTTCCAGCTGTTTGACATTGATGACAGTCATTCCTTAAAACACACAGGTGTTGTTTGCTCTGTGTTACTGGGATTTTGTGATGTATTGGTTTTTACTGCTGTTCTCCAGTGGCTGATTTATTTTGTTGTGACGGATTATTTCCTTGTGATGGATGTTTTTTTCCCTTTCAATTCTGAATTTTGGTGTGTGCAATCAACATGTTTGTGAAATTTATATTGTGTGGAAATTTACAGCAGTTTTGAAATACAAAGGTGATGTTTTTTTGTGGATGTTTTGTTTTTTGGTTGTATTTTTTTTATTTCATCACCAGGGTTCATATATGGTTAAAAATCCTAAATTGCAAACGGGGTGGGGTGGGGGTGGGGATATTTTAAGGCCTTACAAGTCCGTAATAGTCAGATGTTTTCTTCTAGGTGCTTAAAAAAAGCTGAAGTTTCACCGTTCTCTTCAGACAAGGGAGGTTTTTAAGAGTTTGGGGGAGAAATGTGTAGAAAGAGTAATTCAAATAGTCGTAGTGTCAAATTGATCATAAAACCAATTGCACAAGTTGTCATTTTAAATGGATATCAAGGATGGAAGACTCCTCTTGCTGAACGCACCTTACCTCAACATTGTCTCTAGTTTATCTTATTGCTGAGGTAGGAGGAAAGGGAGAAAAACACTTTTTGCCCCTCCCCCCCCCCCCCCCCCAAAAAAAATAGAGGGGGGGGGGGGGGGAGTTAGGTGGTAATTATAGAAGGCATCACAAGGACAGCTTTTTGTACAGCCAAAGATGTATGCACAGGAACAGCAGTGGGTGACCTCCCTGTTTTATGACAGGAGGAAAGAGGGACCAGCAGTGCAAAGGGACTTGAAAGAGGGGGGGGGGGGGGGGGGGGAGATAGGAAAGGGGTGGGGGGGTGGGGTACATCACTGTGTCTGAGCCACCATGAGCGAGAACTGTTAACTTTTCAGTCTCTTGCACTGTCCCTGCTTTTATTTTATTTTTTCTCTCTGTATCTGTTATTTTTCACTGTCTCGCTCATCCATCAGCTTGTCTGCTTTGATCTGTCTTCAGTGTGTCTCCCCCTTGTAATGTTCCTCTCTATCCCAGAGCCGTATTTAGATATATATCTGTAAATAGTGTTTCTGCTGACTGTTCGCCACCCATCCATTCTCTCTCACTTTCTCTTTCTCTCGCATTTAAACCAAAATGCTAAGCAGTTCGGCAACCCCCTTCATGTATGGGCCAATGGCCTTTTTGTGAATAAACCGTTCGAGTTCGAGTTCGAGTTCTTTCTCTCGCACACAAAACTGTTGCTCATTCACACTCACATATGACTACAGCTAACAATTTAGCCAGTCTGTGTCACAAATACTTTCTTTTTTTTACTCACAAACACTTTCATTCTTTTCTTTTGCTGCCCAGTGAATAACTAGCAACTTTTGCTTGGTTTTTTGTGTGTGTTTTTTTTTAAAAGAAAAAAGTGTCAAGCAGATTATTCTTTGCTTTGAAAAGTCCTTAAATTATCCACTAAAAGTTCTGTGTGTCCCCTGATTTTACATACTGTTGGTCAATTTTGGGGGGTGTATTTATTGTCAGTAACTTATAACGATTCCTGTAATAAAATATTTGAAAAAAAGAATGTTTTCAACGAACTATTGATAGTGAAAGATCCAATAATGGTGTATATATAATTTAGATGAATGTGGCTTTTGTACATTTCAGACAAATTCAGCAACTATGATAGTGAAAGATTCAATAATGGTGTATATATAATGTAGATGAATGTGGGTTTTGTACATTTCAGACAAAATCAGAGATTTTTCTTCTTTTTTTGGTGGAGACATGGTGATGGATTGTAAAAAACTGCATCAGAGTTTATCGATATGTATGCACAAAAAAGGGTTGTGTCATTTTGCAGCATAGTGCAGTTTTTGTCCAATTTTGCCTCTACAAGCAGCATTTATTGTCGTGTTTTAATGATAACGGTATTGTCAGTGAAGGTAGAGAATCTATGTTAGTTTGGTCAGAGGTCTGTATTCTCCATGACAAGTTTGAATTATGAACCATCATTCAGAAATAAAATCTTCTAAACATTTATGGTGGCGTTTCGTGTCGCAGTTTATTCTTTTCATTTTCATAGTGGCCATCATTCATTCACCGATATCGTTCTTTTGAGTTGAGCATCAGTTAAAAATCAATTCATGATTATCAAGTTACGATCATCTACTTGTGATCATTAACTCACATTCATCAAGTCATGATCATCAAGTAATGATAGTCTAGTCAAGTCAAGATCATCATTGATGAAGGAATACAACAAAGCAGACTTGCCTGGTCAGGTAGGTGTAGCTGGGTGAAAATTATCGTCAATTAATTGTAAACAGGAACAGAGTGCACGGATCTGATTATGCTCAGACTGTCGGTGTGTATGTCTTTGAAGGAACATTGTGTTGTGACATCATTATGATGGGACAGTCTGTTTTGGGATGCTTATTACTGGTTTTGTTTGTTTGTTTTTGGTAAAGTTTTTGTTTGTTTGTTGCAGGAGGGGGGTGGGGGGGTGTTAGGGGTGGGTTTGATAATTAGTGCACAGTAAGTCAGGGAGGGGGGGGTTGTTTTGTTTTTTTAAAACTTTGTTGGCAAGAATGTATAATTTCCTTTTGAAATGGCACACAAACACGACATTTACCTGGACATCAGCCTTTAAAATGGGTGAGTATGCCTGCCCATTGCCTTCCATTCCAGTCTCGTAAGAAATGTGCTAGAATTCACAACCAGCTTCATTTTCTGGCCTAGGCTTGTGACTTGATGTGTTGATCTGTATTTCTGCTGACTGCTCTTCCCCTGTTGTCTTCCACACAAGGAGCGGCTGTGTTCTGTCATTGATCTATCCACACAGCCTTATGATTGTCTGACGACACGATGCTAGACGTCATGGTCCAGCACCCCAAGGACTGAAACAGAACCAGTGGGTGAACAGTTCTAACTGTCTTACCTAATGCAGCAGAAAACAAGGTTTCAGTGAACAGGTTAGTACAATTCTCAATTATGTTGTTGTAAGGTGGAGGATGGTAGGAGATAAGGACTCTGGCACTCAATGGCTCAAAGGAATGATGCGAGGCCACACACGGGTGTTATGGTAACACAATTATTTATTTCTATCACCAAACACACACCCAAAACAAACTTAAAATTCAGGTAACTACTCTGTCCGTATATAACCAGGTAGGCCTACATATCATTGATGAAAGGCACACACAGCTTCCTTTCATCACTCTTAGACCAAGTTAATCATTGGGAACCAACAGAGGGTATACAATTGTAAGCCAAATACTACAATTAACTAGGAAAACCCTTTCCTCAGTACTCTCAACTGACATTCTAATAATGTCAACAGAACCAAATATGCTAAGATCTCTTTCACAACATTGGCCTGTGTCATACCCCATGGATATTGTGGTGCAAGAGAAAGACAGAGAGGAGGGAGGCAGAAACAGAGCAGGTATGATCTACAGTGTCACAGAAATCCCATACAAAATCGTTAACTTTTGACACAAATGACTGACTATACACATAATTACACCCAATTCTCATAACGCCTTTAGAAGGGCAATTATCTCTCTCTCTCTCTAGTGTTAGCCTCTTCCAAACCCTGACTTCAAACCTCAACTCCTAACAGTCACTCTTACCCAGTTAAAAGTATGCCACAGTTGTTTACCCCGACAGCTTTGTTGTCAATTCACATTATAGTATCTGTGATCAATGCAGTTCATTAACTTTATCTCAAAACAACACATACATCAATTACTGGTAAGCTACTTATGAAATTCCTACGAAAAGATGAACAGGTTTTGGGGGGGAGTGGAGTGAGCACTATTGTTAACTCGAGGAGAAAAATCTTGAGCGGGATTTGAACCCAGGTCAGCTGTCCCATCTCCCCAGTCCAAATAATCGATCAACAATTATTAAATTTAGTTGGTTAAGAAACAGATAATGACAAATGCCCTGATATCAATATCAGTCATATTCGTCATGACTAGAGCATTGCATAGTGTTAAGAACTATAAGGTCAACGTTAAGAATAAGGGTCACGACAGTTTTGTTATGTCAGGATAAACTGTCCCAACTTCTATCATGACTTTCAATTTCACATCATCCCAACTGTCCCAATTCCAAAGTCACAATTTCAAAACTGGCCGAATTTCAAAATCACAATTTCAAAACTGAATTCCAAAGTCACAATCTGAATTACCTTTCTTCAAAACCATATCACACTATATGTCATCGTGCCTTTTCTGATTTTTAACATGATCTTAATTGTCCTGACTTCATGCAAGTCACATCCCGGTCATCTTGACTTTGAAGCCACACCTTTTAATTTTCCTGTTTTTAAAGTTGCATTATCACAATTGTCCTGTTTTCAAAGTCACATCATCACAACTGTCCTGATTTCAAAGTCACTATCACAATTGTTCTGTTTTTAAAGTAACATTATCACAATTATCCTGACTTAAAGTCACATCATCACAATAGTCTTGACTTCAAAGTCACATCACCACAATCTTGACTTTAACACCATTTATCACACAACCCTCCTGCTGTCTATATCACACACTGCTGGGCTGTCAGGAAACCTAAACAGTAGGCCACCACTGATATTTATTTCTTCTTCTCCTTCATTGAACACTCAGACAGCAACTACTATTGTCTGTCATATGAGCGAAAATGTGTTGCAGTGCCGTTAAGCACCTGACAGGTCAGGCCCAGTGTCTCTAACGTTGGCGTGCACCACTGACTACCACACCAGGATCACAACTGTCCTGACTCAATGCAGGCATCGTCACACCTGCCCCGTCCTCCTGTGCAGAGACAGGTGTGGGCAGTAGAACGAGGGGTGGGGACACAGAGTGTGCACAAAACTTGGTGAGAGGCAAGAACTGTCATGCAGAGCACACGAAGCATTCATTCCGGCCGAGTGAGCATGTGTGTGATATGAGCAGCACCCCAGACAGGCAGGCAGGCAGGCAGGAAGAGCCACACACAGGAAGAGTGGTGGCAGGCATCACAGGCCTTCTCTGGCTTTGCCCCTGCAACAAGGAGCGCATAAAACGTTAGATACAAGTCATGCATCTTGTTTGACGTAATGCAAGTCATGCATCTGGTTTGATGTAATGCAAGTCATGCATCTGGTTTGATGTAATGCAAGTCATGCATCTGGTTTGATGTAATGCAAGTCATGCATCTGGTTTGATGTAATGCAAGTCATGCATCTGGTTTGATGTAATGCAACTCACTTGTCCTAAGTTATGTCTCTTGATTGATGTCACCCAATAAATCATCATGTATGGTACTTTCTATCCATAAATCTAAATCTACAAAGTATAATAGCCACTTATATTCACCCACTGATGAAGACTATAGCAGAGTGGTTTAGACAGTTCAACTTCAATCTCATGGGTCCATGATGTCATTGGTTCGAATCTCAATGGCATCTGGTGAATAAAGGTTGGGGAATTTTGCAATCTCCAAGGTCCACTTCAAGTGCAGACCTTCGTGTATGTACACATGCAGAAGATCAAGTAAATGTACATTAAAAATCCTGTATCTCATGTCAGCATTTGGTGGGTTACAGAAACAGGAACATACCATGCAGTTATCTTAATGGTGGGTAAAAACAGTCACACATGCAAAATCTCACCATCTGTGAATCTCAAAGCTTTAGACAGGGAACAACAAAAACCAACCAACCAACCAAACAAAAATCCCCAAACAAACCCTAAACTCCAAAAAGGCACACAACAGCAACATGTCTGAAATGTTACTATAAACTCTTTTGATACATTTTCTCCCTCCTCAGCAACAACCCAGACAGTCAGCTTGACATAAATCCTAATTCCATGTAGGCTAATCAGCTTATAACAAACAGACACTCAGTGTTGTAAACGAGCATGGACACTGTTCCTATGGATCTACAGTTAGGGAAAATACCACTGACACTGGAAGCCACAACAGATATCTGAAGAGTCTAAAAGTGTGACATGTATTGAAAGTTTTCTATGTCAACACTTATCTGATTATGCAGGTCTGACAGATACACCTTGATTCAACCTTCAAGCTCCTCACTTCATCCAAAATTTTTAACAGACCTTTGCATCCTTCTTCAAAACAGAGTAGAGGCAGAAAAGGAGCATAAAAAAACTCAACCCCCCTAACTTTATAAATTAAAAAAAATATTGATTCAGAAAAGGAAACATGTAAAATTGTTGAATGCAGAAACTCGAAATCCAAACTGAAAGAATTTTTTTTTATGAAAAAAGAGAGAGAGACCAAGCAGCTGAACAGAAGAAGTTTGGACAACGATGAAAGTCATTTCCTTAAGCAGGGGTGCCGCAGGAAAAGCATGCTGCCAGTCAATCATTACATTGCTTTGGGGGGGGGGTATGCTTTATATTGAAGCATGTCCAGCAGCAGAACAAGAAGTAGCCATAGTATGATGCAATCAAGTATATCTTTACATTTGCACACACATATATACACACACACATATAGACCCACGCACACACACGCACGCACAGGCACACTATACAATGAGTATCAAAGCAAAACAAAAAATGCAGCACCTTTTTCTTTTCACTTCCCGTTATCTTCATACAGAGTGGCTGGATTTCATTTCTCTGGGTTTTTTGATGTGTGAATGCAAAAAGTGAGTAAACGACTGTGTAAGAGTGTGTGTGTGTGCGCGCATGAATGCATGCAATCAAGAGGGAGGGGGGTGGGAAGAAGGTAAGGATGGGAGTTGATGGAGGAGAAACTATCATGCTTTACAGAAATTATCATGCAATGAAGTCGCAGTCCAAACATTTGGCATTTGACTGTAACTGTTTTCCTGATCCTCTTTCGCCGTGGTAGTATACAATTATAACACAGTTCTGAACTGCAGACATCAGCAATACATTCCCTCATCGCTTCCGACTTCCTTTGAGTTTTCTACTTCTTCAACCAGTCACTATCCTATGAAGTCAGAGTGTGGCTGCCTATGTGGCGAGGTACTTGAAAATAGTCATGCATGCAAACTTCTCATGCTGTGTGTACTTTTAATTTCTAAGTGATTCCCAGGTGGGATAAGTGATACAGAGTGCACATTCTGGGTGACCCCCCCCCCCCCCGAGTGTTAATCTGGAGAACACCCAACGACAACCACCACCAGTCTCTATCTCAGTATCTACACCTCAACCGAGGTCTGATCTAATCAAGAAAAATTATGCAAGAGCCAACCAGGAGCAAAAGCCACTCCCCCAAAAAACCAAACCAAATAAAAATATGGCTTGAAAGATATCGCTTTGTATCCAAAACGGGGCGGACAACTCTCCACATGCTCATTCTTTCTCTCACTTACCAAGTTCCATCATACAGATCATATCCCAGAAACTGTGACATAATCAAGAGCTATTTTTAGCAGTAAACCTTTGCATTTTTTCTTACTGTGTGCTCCCATTTTTACATTTGAATTCTATCAGCTTAGAAACCTGTACTTCTTTATTCTTTATCAAACCTTCATCAACTGTCTTATTAATGCATGAACATACACTACATATATAACAGATATCACATAATAGATACAATGTACAAAACTGTTCTGATCCAAGTTCTCATTACTTGCTGGCAAAGCTTTCAGGAAAGGGTTAATTGGTTTGGGTTCAGTTTTCTTTTAGAGGTTGCGGGGGTGGGGGCTAAGGCTTTGTTTTGTTTTTGGTGGGTGGATGGTTTATGTTTGTTTGATTTGATTTCTATGTACCTCCCCCCCAGGTTTTGTTGCCTTGTAAGCATACCTGTGGCAGCCATTCTATGCATTGCAATCCATGCTGACCTCGATCATCCCTCACTAACGCTACCGCTCTCAGAGCACACTGCAAGGAAGCCTGCGTCATGAACAAAATGCACACCATCACTGATTACACCGCTTATAAAACGATTCCACAATATTCCACATCATTTCTAAATTAGTGGTTGGATTATGTGTAAACAGTTATTTTCTTTATATACAAGTCCTGCTTTGGGGCCTGTAATTGGGTTTTTTTAAGGAAAATAAATACATATGTTAATGCATGTGTACATGTGTGTGATTACAAAGATGCCAAAATATTGAGGGTGAACAAAACTAAACAGAGCCACTGCACGAGTCAAACAAAATTTCCAACAACTTATCAGCGTGGAAGACCTTTTTTTTTCTTTTCATTTATGTTGCTATGTCTTTTCTTTCTGTCTTACAATACTAAAACAAAAACCGTTTATCTGACCTTTTCCAAAAATTTCTTCTGCGTGTCAGTTTTACATCATGCCATGCATAATGATTGATATTCGCAAAGGCAATTATGGGATGGGCAAGGAAGCACACATGCAAAAGCAGCCCAGCATCAAAGGAAATCAAAACTGTTATATAAATTACAAACTCACCACAAACACAACAGAAAGGATAAGATGAAGGAAAAGAAAAAAAAGGGAATTAAAAGAAAGATATGAATTTTTTAAAGTATCAATATCCTCCCCTCAAAACATACACACATTCTGCACATTCTGTCTCTGTCTCTCACTGAATTAAAACAAAAACTCCATCACATCACATTATAGTTTCATCTAGATTGGCTGAGAATATAACATCACCAAGGAATACGTGAGGTGTCTGTGATTTTATTAGTTCATCCAAAAAATTGGAAAATCAAGCTGGTCAACAAGACTGTGAGATGGAAGTAGCTAGTGAGGAATCTATAACAAAACTTAGGAAAAACTGTCCTGGCATCTGATACTGTTATAAATAAAAATCTACACAAAAAGAAAAGGAAGGATAAAATGTTCAGGATCAAGAAGAACAAGATGCAATGCAAGCTGCTAAAAAACAACAACCCACCTTTATAAGCTAACTACATTAATATTTATAACAGTCCCTAAATCTCTGCTGGACGTAAATCTAATCACAACAACATTTTCTAATATCACAGAGAATGAACAGACATTAAATTGAAGACAACTGAACACATCCATTTTGGTATCATTCTGTAAAACTGCAAGAGAAACCTATTTCCATATGTCTCTACATCACCTTATGCCTATTACATCCACATTTCTGATCATACTGGTGCTAGAATGAATATACTGATCTATATTATATGTGTTAATTTTTGTGCTATTTCTCATATGACTGGAGAGTCTTAATACTACAGGTACTCACTTCACAAGGGAATTTTTTTTCTCCAAAAACTACTTGTCTGTGGCTTGTATCATTCTCTACTGCTAAATTTCCTTCACACAAATTAAATTTTCTTTTTATCAAAATAACTCTCAAGTCAAAAACAAAGAGTACAAATAAAACAGAGGAGAAGGGGAAGGAAGGAGGAGGGAAAGGACTATCTGACCGGGTCCACTGTCGATCTTTACTGGTGAGGGGGACGAACATGACGCCCATCAGTTCTTTCTGGGTGACAGTGCCGTCCATGGCCTTGTCCACCTGCATCAGCACCTGGCCCCCGAACCACTGGTCCACCGGCACGACCAGCCGTCCGCCCGCCTTCAGCTGGCACACCAGCTGTCCACACACAGCTACATCCATCACAGTGCATCCACAGTGCATCACATCTGTGTCATATCTGTGTCATATCTGTGTCACTACCTGGCATTAACATGACACCACAGCCACACGACACGACACCACAGTGCATCACATCTGTGTCACTACCTGGCATTAACATGACACCACAGCCACACGACACCACAGTGCATCACAGTTGCAGTGTCTCACATCCACATTGCATCACATCTGTGTCACTACCTGGCATTAACATGACACCACAGCCACATGACATCACAGTGCATCACATCTGTGTCACTACCTGGCATTAACATGACACCACAGCCACACGATACCACATCCACTTCACTACCTGGCATGCCACCACATCACATCTACACTGCACTGAATTCACACACTGCCTTGCTTGGTGGTAAGTGGTCTAGAGGCAATGTATCCATTTAGAAAGTGAGAAGTCACAGGTTCAATCCCATTTGAACCCATACTTTCCACCCATCCACACCTTCTGGATGCTAGTCATTCAGATGACATACTAAGGTCCAAAGTGCAACACATATTTAGCGCACGTTAAACTACTTAAAGAGTTCTCAGCAACAAGACAGTTGTCCTGGGAAAAGTCTGTCACGAAAAAACTGACTATTCTCATAGGGAAACAAATACACATATAGACCAGAAAATTCTGAAATACATCACATGGATGGTGCTGCTCTAGTGGCAATGCACTCTCCCTGAGAACAGCAGTCTGAATAGTTGGGGACTACTGGGGATCTAATTCTCACTTTGCACTTTCTAGGCAGGTGTGTTAGCTCTACACCACCGATCCATTGGTGTTTAATTGATTCTCTGTTGTTGGCTTTTTTAAAATGGTAGTTTCTTCTTAAAACGCTGTAATGCAGATAGAAGAAACTTTAGGTAATTCTAAAGTTATCTATGAAAGCAAACCAAAAGAATTCCAGTACCAGATGCAGTTTCCATAATGACGCAGCCTCTAATCCCATACAGACTCCTATCACAGTAAACACCCACACACCCACCACACCTACACCCACCACCACCACCAAATCACACACACCACAACACACACAACACATACACACATACGCACACATACACACATTACACACACACTACACAATACACACCATTACACATCACACACACACAATACACACATACACAATACACACTACACACACTCACACACACTTACAGCCTCTGGCACAGAATTAGCTGCAGCCCCCACGTGAATGGCGTCATAGGGTCCCTCCTGTGCTGTACCCCTCACGTCCATCCCCCACCACAAACTCCAACTGACCCCTGATCAGGACAACAGTCATCATGATGATAAGAATGATAATCATATCATGACAACAACGATGAGGAGGAGGATGTTGATCATGATGGTGGTTATATATAACACACAAAAAATCCCTCTACTATGACAGCTGTAAATATTTTGCCAAACTGAACTCCAGTTTTGGCCCCTGAAGGGCGCTCTTCAGAGTTCAAGGTGATGGCTGATGTTTCACCATCCTTTGCTCCTTACGGCAAGACACTTGGCATATGTCAGCAGTACTTAAACATGCAAACATGCACACACACATACACACACACACATACATACACATGCATGCATGCACACACACAGAGAACATCTTGAGCACATGTTAAAACCTGATCTGCTTTTTGGAAGAGTAGGCCATTGTGTGCAGGTGTGAATGGATGACAAAATTTACAAAACTGCATACACACATGGGGACTGGCTGTAAGAACAAAAAGGACATGAAGGCTTACTCCATTATCCTAAATAAAGAAAAATAATAAATAACACACAACACCACCCAAACACACACACGACATCAAACCATACACACACACCCTACCTATCCAGAAGACGTGAGGTGAAATCCCCCTTCCGAACATTGGCCACGGAGTCGTTCACCAGTTCCTCAATGTGATCGATGCCGATGACCTTCCCTGTCTGCCCCACCTGCCACGCCATGCAACACAGACAAATGTGTCACTCCTACACAAAACCTACACAACTTCAATCACAGATGCTTACCTTATACGACACCCACTGACATAGAATACAGGTGCCTTACTGCCAGTGAAGATGGAGCAAATGAAGAAGGAGATTCATGTCAGTCATTGGGAGCAGCAGCTGATGCCAAACTCGGTGATACTGACAGGTGAGACCACCATTAAGTAGATCAGTCATTGGGAGCAGCAGCTGATGCCAAACTCAGTGATACTGACAGGTGAGACCACCATTAAGTAGATTAACTTAACTCTATGGAGACTGGAGTGGCCACAGACAAATCACTGTGCTGTCCTGAGCCTGTAGTATAGATCTAAATGTTTAAAACAATGACTGTTTGTAAACAAACCCTTCTTTCAAGTTACAGGACTGAAAGACGTCTAATGAACCAGACATGGTGAATCTAATGCAAAACATATGCTGACCTTGATGGCTGTGGTCCTGTGGTGACAGTGAGTGAAGTTTAGTTGGACATGCCTTTGACTGACGCTTCTTGTCAGGGATATAAGCTAAAAGGAAATCACAGGCTCTAACAACTGTGCAGGCCTACCTTTGCTTGGACACAGCAACTTAAAAGTCCTTCACTATAATTTCATCATCCTTGTCTCGTCACTCCTTTGTAAAAAGAATGAACAAACAAAACAAAACAAACAAAAACGGAAGAAAAGAAAGTATGAAAGAAAGGCCAGCCGAGGAACAAAAAGAATAAAAAAAGAAAACAAAATATTTACAGATGAAGAAAAAAAGCAGGGCTGTACAAAATGAAAAAAAAACAGATAAAGAAGAAAAGGAAAAACACAAAACAAGAAAGAAGCTCTAAAAGAAAGAAAACAGCAACAGCAAATAAGAAAGAAAGAAAAACTATACAGATACATGATAATAAAATATACACACATAACCCAAAACCAGAAAACCCACCATCAGGGCCATGCAGGCAGTGAGGTAGCCAGTGCCAGAGCCCACATCCAGAGCCCTAGACCCCTCCAGAAGACGATCAGCCAACAACTCCAGAGCATGGGCATGCTGCACACACACACATGCACACACACACACAGCATACATATGCATGCATGCACGAATACATCCACACACCACATTACTTCTCCATAATTACTAGTAAAACAGTGCAACACCACATTTTTGTTATTTCAAATGAGAAATTATGTATGGTTCACTAAAAAAAACACAAACCATACACAGCACAAAAGACTAAAACAACCAGCAAGAAAAAAACACAGTACAAAGTAGCCTAGAAAGGCAAACTGCATTAAACTTCCTATGCTGTAGTAAATGACTCTTCTTAGAAAAAGAGAAACTTATATCATCAAACATGCAAAGATTAGATTTGTTGTTGTTGTGCGTTCCCCAGCTTAACACTCTGGAGGTTGGTCACCCAGAATGTGCACCATGACTCGCTCATCCCACCTGTGAGATTGAAATTGCACACTGAATGAGACGTTTCCAGGGTATGACTGTTTTAAGTACCTTGTCAAATAGGCAGCCATACTCCAACTTCAGAGGAAAAGATTAGACTTGTTTAATAGTAAGCCTACTGATGGAACAGCTGAGCTTTCCTCAGGCCATGTAGGGGATGCTCCAATCCAATCCAATCCAATCCTGCTGTTTATAGCCCCACCAACTACAGAGGTCATATCAGGGCTGTCACCTCATAAAATGTTAAATCTCATATTAAAACTGTGCAACTATATATATATATATAAATATATATATATATATATACCATGTGAGGTGCAGAAATGGTGACGCCATAACCGATGCTCTGTGGGGTGTCTCTGTAGGGGCTTCTTTTGCTGAAGTGAGCCCTGTCCACTTTCTTCATCACGCCTGCAACCCTCGCCTTCTGGATCACCCCATTCTATGAAAATTAACATTTGACATGAAAAAAATAAAATTTTAACCCAGTACAGAAAATTCTGGTGTGTGTATAGAAAAAAAAATCAAACATATCTTTTATGACTTGTGTTAGAGCTGACTAGAAATTGTAAGCCTGAGAAGAAAGAGAATACTGCTAGGGGAGTTTGGGTTAAAAAAACAACCAACTGAAACATTTCAAAGCTGATTTTGTTTATAATTGCTATCCTTGGTCTCAGCAAAATTAATTATCTTTCTTTTTTAAAACAATAGTTCAATAAAAAAATATATAAAAAAAAGGCATGAAGAATTAGGTACCAAAAATATTAAAGTGAAAACACAGATCTAGAAAAGACCTTTATTTAGAACTACTAATCTAAACCCCAAAGATTTCTCCATGACTGAAGGAGAAATGTGTCATCATAAGTGCTCCACAATTAATCATTGTTAAAGAAACCATTTTGACTATCAAGACTGCTAGAGTTCAAATCTGACAATAAACATTTCATTTGACAAGAGCTTAAAACTTTCAATGACACTTATGATTATCCAAATCATGGACCAACAGTCCAATAAACCCCTCCCCACCTTTATTTTACTATTTGTGTTAACTCTACTCCTTTAGAAGTCAGTTCTTCGGATGTACCTTTAAATAAACTCTCATGTGCAAGTGCTAATAGTGCAGAGCATCTTTAGCACACATAGAAATTAATCCCAACCAACTTTTAGAAATAGTTGATGGAACTGCTGACAAAAAGGCATAGCATGCAGTATGCTACACAGTATGCAGGCAGCTGAGCACGGGGAAGTATTTCCGTGAGGGGACAATTTAAAAAAAAAAAATTAAAACACAAGGGAAGTTGTGACTGGGGAGGAGACTGCAAACATGCACACCAAAACGGAAGATTTTGCTCTCAGACTCACTCTGCAAGTTTTCCACCAGTTCGTCGTTGGTCTGTCCATGTGAACGCCAAGCCATTCCTGATCGAACAAAACAAAACAACAGCAAAACAAGTACGCAAACAAAGCTGAACAACTGGCTGGACTGTAAGTCACAAAACAACTTCATGAGAACATGGGGCTGTCAAAAACGAAAATTATTCCACAGATGAACTTAACGCGCAGTTTTCTTGTTCATCTGGTGAATTCCTCATTTCTTTACTTTCAACACAATTTTTGTTACACGTGTTATTCATACATTCCACTATTGATTTCCAAACCTTGACTTAATACCTCTGGCGCGAGTTAAGTTTGTTCAGCTATTTGCGTTGCAATCACATTTTTAACATCGAAAGTTGGAATGGTACACACAGTAAGACTAATCGACCTTGACCCCTTGATTAAATCTTGAGCCACACAAGTGACCTCTTCTAAAAAACTTGTAAGGTCAAAGATCAAAGTTGAACAACAGTCTATTTTACCGCAAACATTCAAAATCCAGTCAGCAATACTAGCGTCTGCTCTTACTTCGATTAACTTGAAACTTGTTCATTGCTTATTCACTTACCAATGCATTCACGTTGATAGTACCGATAATCAAAAGTAAGAATATCAACAACACACTTCTGAACTGGAACCAACCAAAACAAGATTAAGAACATGGAGGAACGGATCAGTGATGGTGGTGGTGGTGAAAAAGGAAGAAGAAGAAAAAGAAGAAGAAGAAGATGATGATGATGATGATGATGATTTTTTCATTTATAAACACACGCAACAACTCCTGCCAAAAGCACGCAGAACAACAACAATAACAACACTGACAACTTTGACTGAACAGCAAAAACTTGAACAACAAATATCATCCACAGTTACTATACTGCTCATGGATTTCAGCAAACTGAAGAAAAACACATCACTTACTATCATATCAAACTTCGTGACAGCAGCAGTATCAACAACACAACAATAATTAACAACCATGCAACAACATATATATTATATAAACGGAAAAGCCCCAAAGAAAATTGAGAAAAAATTTTCCGTTAATAAAAACAAGCCTATTCATAGATTGTCTTTGCCCAGGCCCCATAATAATCTCTATAAATCAAACCTTGCTTATTCAGGAAGAACAGTGTGGAATAATCTACCTATCTTTTTAAAGTCAGCTCCTTCGAAAGAAACGTTCAAGAAACTCTTGAAGAAACGTTTAATGGACAAATTGCAAGTCCACTCTTATACTCGAGGTTATCTTACATCAGGCTACCTTGTTGTTATTCCTACCTTTGTTATTTGTATTGTTTCATTTGTTGTACGACTTGAGCTTATGTTATACTGTCTTGATTTTGTTTTATCTTGTCTTGTGAGTCTTGGTTTGTTGGTTTTTGCTTCTTTTTTTTTTAATTTTAATTTTAATTTCTTCATTTATCTGTATGACTCGAGCTTATGTTATACTGTCTTGATTTGCTTTATCATGTTTTGTTAGTCTGGATTTATATATATTTTTTAAATCTCCATAGATTTTTGTCTTCAACGTGTGTGAACATTGTATTTTGATTGCTTTTGACATGTCAATTTTCTTGAATTTCTTTTTTGTGAGGGCAGGATGAAAAAGTTGTATAAAATTAATCTTTTACCCTCAACAAAGATCATTTTGACTTGACTTGAACACGTAGGCTACTACCAGCAGCTGACAACCATTACTGGTACAAAACTCATTGTATTGGCCTGCTTCACTGGGCTCATAAGACTTCGCCTCACACTCATAGGACTTCGCCTCACATAATTAGTACTCGAAAGGAGTTTAATTATTACTTTTTTTCATTCTTCTCTTCTCTGTGTTCCTGTATTGGGTGAGATGGGCAGTGCCTGGTCTTCTCCTGAGCTTGCAACTCTTGTGTGTGTGTGTGTGTGTGTGTGTGTGTTTGTGGGTGGGTGGGATGGGGGGGGGGGGGGGAGAGGGAGTGTGGGAGGGGCGGGGGGTTGGCCTCAATCAACACATTCCCACTTCAGAGCAGCTCATTTTTTTCATTAAAAAAAAAATTCTTTTACAGGATGTATGTTCGGTATGTTGGTGTTTCCAAACCCACTGAAAGCTGGCATGCATTACGGGATTTTTAATGTGCATACGTGATCTTTTATATGCATATAAATACACGAAAGGAGTTAAGGCACTGGCAAGTCTGTACTTTGATTTGACCTGGAAGATTGTAAAGACCCCTACACCCCCCCCCCCCCCACCCCTTTAAAAAAAAAGTTTTAATTAGACACTGCTGTCAACATTCGAACCATGACTTCATGGACTTACAGGACTGAAGTGAAATAGTCCAACTTCTCCACTGTAGCATCCGTCGTTCGTTTACAATTATCAAACACCACCACCACCACAACCACCACCATCACCATCACCACCACCACCATAATCACAAAACCAGCACCACCACAACGAGCACCACCATCACCACCACCTTCACAACCAACAACAAGAAAAGTGACAGAAAAAAAACACACCCAAAAAACAATAGATTGCCTGACTGAACAATAACTGAGCAGGCAAAAAACAACAACAACAAAGACAACAACAACAAAACAACAATAAAAACAACAACAACAAAACAACAACAAAGACAACCTAGCCTAGGTCCTTGGCGGAGAGCTTCTTAGCAAGAATTCAGGACATGCTCTGCTCTCTGTGTGCCTTCAGAGGGTGGAACGGTGGTCCAGAGGTAACGCACCTGCCTCGAAAGCAAAAAGTCCGGGTTCGAATGTGTGGGGGTCCAATCTCCATTGTGCCTGAAACCTTTCCCCCATCCACTAGACCGTAAGTGGTGGTCTGGGTGCTAGTCTTTCGGATTAGACGATATAAACCAAGGTCCCGTGTGCAACACGCATTTAGCACACGTAAAAGAACCCAAGGCAACAAGACAGTTGTCCTTGGCAAAATTCTGTTATTAAAAAAGCCAGTCTGACTGGGAAATAAATACACATGCCCCACAGGAAAATAAAATAAAATAATGGGTGGCCCTGCTCTCGTGGTGCCGTGCTCTTCCCGGGGAGAGCAGCTGGAATTTCGTGTATAGAAATTTGCCAGTTTCCCCATGTTTCCATATTGACAGTGGAAGGTATGGGATCCTGAAATGATCCGAAGAAAAGCCATGTGTCACATAATGATGGTCCTAGCTGAGACTTCTGTGGAGTTCCCTGCCCTTTCCCATGGTGTCCATTCCTCCTGTTTCCTTTGCTGGGTTTTTTTTTCTGGAACTCTTTTCTTTTCTTCAGCTCCTGCATTATCATGTCTCTCTTGCTTGTTTTTGTTTGGTTTGTTGTTGTTTTCTTCCCTGTAGCCCTTGACCTCCACTCCATTGTTTGCTGATCCCAGTCCCGTTGTGAGGATGTCTTGGGCAAGTTGAACCCAGCATGCAGAGTCCATTTTCTGTCCGGGTCACAGACTGAGGAGGTGGGTATGTCAGTTCCTGTCAACCTACAACACCGGCCTACTCTTGCACACAAGATAGAGAAGTTCTTCACATGTAGGCACAAAGCTGTACCTGCTGCTATAGGACCTCGGTTTACACTCTTATCCAAGGCACTTGGCGGAAAATGGGAGGGTTTTTCCCCCCTCCTTCATTCATTGGCTAGAGCTCCCAGGTTCACCAATGGTGAGATTTTGCGTATGCGACCGTTTTTGCCTGCCATTATGCCCAGTGCATCGGACTTCGGCATGGGAGAGTCATCTTTTTTATGTCTTTTGGGAGAAAAAAGAGGCAGAAGAATGGACCAAGAAGGCAGAAAATAGACAAGAAGGCAGTAACAGGAAGAAAGAAAAAAAGGCAGAAACAAAGAGAGGGATAGAAAAGAGGGAATTCCTACCACAGAATTTCCAGAAGGTGGGGATGCTATACAAACAGGCCCCTGTCATCACCAAGGGGGGTAGGGGGGGGGGGGGTGCCCTTGAGTGAGGACGACTGACGATAAACTGAGTGAGTGGCATTCCGACGACTAATGACAGGTAGTGTGACAGGTAGGACTGTCATATGCAAAGATCATGACAGATCCCTCAGACCCCACCTCTGCTATGTGACTGACTGATGACAAGCCTGTCAGAGCAGTGGCCTGCTATAGGGTTCAAGGACGGGCCTAAGCACGAGCTGAGCTTTCAGGGTGATTTATTTCCAGTGTTTTGGTTTGCTAATGGAATTCTTTGCTATTTCCATCCCTACCCTCTCTGTCTCTCTGTGTCTCTGTCTCTGTCTCTCTCTCTCTCTGTCTGTCTGTCTTTCTCGTTTCCCCTACTTAATCTTCAGGATTCAGGTAAATGCATGTGAGCTTTATAAATAATTGATTCCATGTCGGGCTGCTGTTCATTCCACCTGTCCCCTCCTGTTCGCCTTCTCATATCTAACACAGCACCAACAGCACTGAAAGGACAACAGCAATGACAACTTCAAGCAACCACGAGAAAAAGAAAAAGAAAAATTGAAACCTAAAAGGTCCATTACTGGACCATGTAAAAACTAACATATCATCTTTAGAAAAATAAGTTTCAGTTTGTTACTCACTGTTAACGTGTTTGTTTGTTTGTTTGTCTGTCAGTCTGTTTGTTTCTTTGTCTTTCTGTCTGTGTATCTGTTTGTTTTGCATCAGCCCATCTTGCCCAGTGTCATAAAGTCGTTTCCTTCCGTATTTGAATTGAATTGATGTCAGTGTTTTAGGTAAAAAGAAACAGAATCAAACACTACACCATGAAGGAAGGTGGCAGGATGGTTTAAGTAAAAGAGAAGATGGCTCAGCATCACCTTCAACAGTCAGGATGACTACTACCTCCTCCCCAGAGAAGACCAAGTAACAATTGTGAGTTTGAGCACTGGACACTGTATACTCAGACATCCTATGTTGACCAAGTACCACATTGGTGATTCTGAGGCGTGTCCCTGTGGCACTTCTCCCATGACATTGGAACACTTCCTCCAGACCTGTCCAACATACCAAAACCTGAGGGCCCATATCTGGCCTTCTTACCTGCCCAAGAGGGACACACTCTTTGGATCCCTGGAGGGCCTTCAAGCCTACCACAGTATTTTTTCAGGGCCTCCGAATTGCTGTCTGAATGTTCGACAATGACCAA
>CM054138.1:76557869-76567869 GCA_028751875.1 Rapana venosa | reverse complement strand
GAACATTGAATCGTACTTGAGTAACTGCAACGCGAAAACAATATGTATCCATTTCACTGATATACTTCTCTCTTTCAAAAACAGTCTTAAAGTTTCTATAACAATCATATCTATTACGATCCCTGATGGTGCCAGTCCATTCCTGGGCAAACCAGTCTACAAGTCTCTGTTTAAAGGCACGTAAAAACATTTTTATGTCTCCTACTCCTTGGTTTAACCAAACGATATTATACCCTGTTATGCATAATATTTCCCTGATTTTAGAGACCCAGCATTGTTTCCCTTTTCTATCTAACCCTAACAACATATTATAGGCTTTATGTGGCAATCTCTCAGAATCCATGTGTAATAATTTAAACCAGAATCTTACGCATGCGACATATGTATTTACATACAATGGGTACCTGCCCAGATCTCCTTACACCATTTTATTTGGTGTCTTGGCAGGCACACCTAAGAATCTTTTACAAGCGATTAGATGCACTTTTTCCAGATGTTCTAGTCTATTTAACCCCCAAATTTCAGCTGAATATAACAGTATTGACTGGATTTTGGTATCGAAAATTTTAAAGAATGTGTTTACTGTCATTTCCTTGCAATTCTGAAAAACTTTGTTAAGCTGTGTAACTGCTTTTTTGCCTTTAGTAACCAAATGTGATGTACCTCTCTTTGCACTTATCATAGACGTAAAATTAAATCCCAAATAACAATAACTGTTAACTACCTCTAACCTTTTATTATCAAAGAACCATTTTTCACGTCGTCCTAAGTATCCCCCTTTTCTGAATACCATAATCTTGGTTTTGTCTATGTTAACACTTAATTTCATATTATTACAACAAGTTTCTAAGACCTTTAATTGATTTTGTAAACCAGTGGGTGTAGTTAGAGAGAGAGAGAGAGAGAGAGAGAGAGAGAGAGAGAGAGAGAGAGAGAGAGAGAGAGAGAGAGAGATTTATGAAACTGAAAAGATGAATTCTTAAAGTAAAGAGGCCATTGGCCCAAACATGAAGAGGTCTGCTGATCAAATCAATGATTAGTAATAATAATAATAATAATAATAATATAATGCGCGGTAATGTACAACTGTAACACTCAAACTCATACAAACCTAAAGTGAAAAATAGCTCTTCTAACATAATATCTCTTACTCTTAAGGCTTTACATAAAATTGACATAAAGCTAAATAATCGTTGGTGGTAACAGGATTACTACATTCTAAGAGCAACCAGAGTCTAAATGCATTAGACTGGTTGATATATTTTGCAGTGGCCTAATCTTCCGAAAGATGGAACGGGTGTTTAATGTGTGTCCAAGATGTTCTGCGAGCGTTCGCACACGGGACCTCGGTTTATAGTATCGTCCTAAGAACTTTGAAGGGGAGTGGGGTCAGTACTGCTGTTAACACTAGAGGGGGTCAAATCCCCTCGGATGGTCGTTTCTGTGGTGGCTCGAACCCCGGCCGTCAGATCACGAACTCAACACCCTAACCACTAAGCTATCCTTTCCCCTCTCCCCTCCCCTCGAAATGAATATAGATAGATAGATAGATAGATAGATAGATAGATAAGTGATTAGCGCGACTTGAAATGACGCATGTTTTGAGGCCTTCAATCAGGAATGGTAAGAGTTGAAATTAAACATGGCGGAAGTGAACTGGATGACAGACTGTATCTCATCACTGGTCGGCCCACCAACAAAAGGCCAACCCTACTCATTTGCACGGTCACCACTATTTTCTTCCCACTCTTTTTAAAAAAAAATCCTCCCCTGTATTACTTGCTTGTGTGTGTGTGTGTGTGTGTGTGTGTGTGAGTGTGTGTGTGTGTGTGTGTGCGCGCGCGCGCGCGTGCGTGCGTGTGTGTGTGTGTGTGTGTGTGTGAGGGGGGTGGAGGGGGGTTGAGACAAGCTGGAAATGTGCAGTGGGATGGTGGAAGGGAGCCTGGAGGGAAAGTTGCCTCGAGCTGATTTTGAGTTCCCAAAAGATATAATTATGCTATATGAATATTCATCATCATCATCATCATCATCATCATCATATCATTATTAGTATTATTATTGTTGTTGTAGTAGTAGTAGCAGCAGCAGCAGCAGCAGCAGCAGTAGTAGTAGTAGTAGTAGTAGTAGTAGTAAGGTAAAGGTAAAGGAGTCCCATAACCTATAAGGTCGTAGGGGAGCGAGGCGTCAGAGACCTCTTTTCTCTAGGGGCCAGCATGTTGAGGGCGGCGCCCATCTCCTCTCCCTCGCTGCTTTACCTTCCCTGACCCTAAAGAGGGCAGGTACCCATTTACAGCTGGGTGAACTGGGGGAACTGTACTGAAGCCAAGGCGCGCAAACGGTCACCCATCCAACTGGTAACCACGCTCGACGCTGCTTAACTTGGCTGGGGGAAAGCGAGTGCTCCGACCACTGAGCTATCCCGTCCCTTAGTAGTAGTAGTAGTGGTAGTATATCATCATTATGTTATCATCATCATCAAAATCATCATCACCACGATCATCATCGTCGTCGTGATCACCATCATCATCATCACAATATACAGTTTTAGTCATTGACTTTGTCAGTTTATTCTAGTGCATCCAGAACCTCATCATGCTCATTAAACCTGAGCACAATGTAGGGCCTGCGCGTACACGTAGTTATGACACCAATATGTGATGTATAATGTGCCGACACCCTTAGCCCAGGAAGAACATAACACAAGAAAGCAAACGAGTATAGCCTTTAGTCAAAATATACAAGCATCCCCCCCCCCCTCCCCGAGGGGATGCTGGGGGCCCTGTCAGTATAAATAGCTTTTTTCCCCCTTTTCTTTTTAGTATAAACAGCATCCCCATCTTCTTGAAGTTCTGTGCTAGGACTTTCCTCTTTTCTATCCTTCTCTTTGTTTCTGCCTGATTCCTTTTCTTCCTGTCACCTCCTTCTTGCCCATTTTCTGCCTTCTTGGTCCAATCTCCTGCCTTTTTTCCAGAAAGACTTAAAAGATAATTCTTTCGCAAGCTCAAGTCAGATGCGCTAGGCCTGACTTGTCAGGTGCTTAACAGCAGCGCAATACATTTTCGCTCATTGACATAGAACCGTAGTTGCTGTTTGAGCGTTGGATGACAAAGAAGAAGACGATATACAACCACTCCTCCAGTGAATCACAGTTTTTTGAGGGCCTACGTAAGAATATTTTGTTACTTTAAACAAAAGAAAGTTATCGTAATAGCATACGTAGGCCTACGTGTTACATAACAACGATTATATCAAAGAGTAAATAGTTGTATTACTTCTAGTTGTTGGCAGGAAAAAACTGAAATCTGATCTTTAAAAAAATTTAAATAAACACAACTGTAAATAATTCTTCAGCCTTCTGCCACATCCCAGTCAATGAGAGATTCGGATTCGGATTCGGAATCGGATTCGGAATGTTTATTCATGTAAAGGCCATTGCCCCTAATGAAGGGGTAGAGTACACAGCTAATATTAATGAAATCACTCAACATACACACACATTAACAAACTTTACTAAGTCAGCACTGATCGTAATTTGAATGCCTTATATAAGTAGATCAATACAATTCGGACAATATTTTCGTTCATAGATGACAAAAGTAAACACAGACGAAACTGGCAAGGGTATTTGTAAAATTTCAATGGTATATACCGTGCTCTTAGCTTACTGAGAATCGGACAACACAACATGAAATGTATTTCATCCTCATTTCCAGTTTTACACAATGGACAAGTCATATCCAATTCAGAATATGTTTTGTAGCGATTTTGGTGTGTACTAATTTGTGAAATGCCAAATCTAAACCTGGTCATAATATATTTCAAATGTTTGTCTAGATCCATTTTCAGATATGTTTTCCTGTCATGAACACCGCAAAAAGTTCTATAGATGCTAAACCTCTCACTGTTGTTGAGTGGAAGTCCCATTCTTGCCACCTGCTTAAGATCAATCTTTCTTTAAACTGGTATAACAACTCTTTAACATTTTGAACACCTCCATTTTCCCATACATACCCAAAACCATTTTCATATAATATACAACGAATATTTGATACCCAGTTTCTTTTGCCTCTTACATCCAACTCATATAGCATTTTATAAGCTTTCTTTGGTAATCTAACATCTTCCATCACTACTAATTTTAACCAATAACGAATACAGCGTATAACAGAGTTGATATAAATAGGATATCTGTTCCTTTCACCATAAACGAAGTCATTTGGGGTTCTCCTTTCAACCCCCAGAAACTTTTTCAATGCAAACAAATGTACTTGTTCACACTGACGAGCTGCATTATCCAGACCCCAAAGTTCTGCCCCATACAAAGCAATAGGTGCAACCTGTGAATCAAACAGTTTTAAAAACAATTCTAAGCTGCTGTTATTCAGGGATCGAAGTTTTCTCATGATGCATATGACAGCATTCTTGGCTTTACTACTAAGGTCAGTACATGCTAATGTGAAACTAAGTCTTGTAGAAAATAATATACCTAAATATTTGTATGCATTTACCACAGGCATTTCAACACCATTGTATTTCCATGTTTCCCTTGCTGAAAGATGGCCACCTTTTCTAAATACAATTATTTTACTTTTATCTAAGTTTACCGTCACATCCATAGAATGTGCTGCTTTTTGTAAATTATTTAGTTGCGTTTGTAAACCAATAACTGTTTCATCTAATAAAACTATATCATCTGCTAAAAGCAAAATGAAGAGTTCAAGATAATCGTTATCAAATAAAGCCCCATGTCTTCCATTTTCAATAACCTCAGTAGCAATCTCATTGATGAATAAGGAAAATAGAATTGGACTACAAACGTCACCTTGTTTTACACCATATTTACAACTAATTAAATCTGTCAGTTTTGAACCACATCTAACTTTAACTTTAACACTATTGTACATACTTTTGATACAGTTAAACATTTTACCCGTTATTCCATTTTTTATGAGAATCTGCCAAAGAATACCCCTATTTAAAGAATCAAAAGCCTTCTTAAAATCTATGAAGGCTACATATAATTTCCTGTTACAAGAGAGCTGTTTTTGAACAAAAGACAACAAAGTGAACATGTGATCAGTAGTTGAATTATTCCTTTTAAAACCAGCTTGATGTTCTCCAGTGATATTGTTTTCCTCAACCCATTCTTGTAAACGATGGTTTATGATTGTACTATAAATCTTACTACTAATGTCACTTAAAGTAATGCCTCTATAATTATTAGGGTTATTATTATCACCTTTTTTGTACAAAGGAAGAACAATGCCTTCTGTCCATTTTTTGTGGAAAAACACCTTTTTGAAATAAAGCATTGAAAAACAATACAAAGACTTCAATAACATTGTCACCTGCATTTTTAAACAATTCTCCAATAATCCCATCTGGACCAGCTGCTTTTCTGTTCTTTAGTTTTCTAAATGCTAACATGACCTCTTCTTTTGAAATAGGTCGGTTAAAATAGGTATCAGAGTCATCAGACTGTACATGATCTTCTTCATGTGTTTCCTTTTCAAGTAGATTTTTGAAATGATGATACCATTCCTCAACTGTAATATTATTACTAACAAATTTTCTCTTAAATGAACATTTGCGCACATTTGTCCAGAACTGCTTTTGATCTCGAACTGATGACAAGAGCTTATCTAACAATGCATTATTATGTCGTTTTTCCTTGAGCTTTAACATGTGTTTATACTCTCTTCTTGCAACGCAAAAATCATGTCGGCTACTAGCATCACTCAGTCAATGAGAGAACTCAGAACTCAGAAATTTAATGTATCTCAGCCTTAGGCCATAATACATGGTTGGCGTAAAAGGAATTGAAAATGCCACAGAGTGGGCAAAACCGGATAACATCCACAATACCAAGCTCACTTTCAGTGAAACAAATAATGAAGACAATGCACAAATACATAAAAATACATATGTATCAAACACAATTCACTATTTTGATCTAAATGTATCTTCCTTATGTCTGGATAAAATCAATATACATATATAGTTTTCAAAATCATAACAAGACGATACCATATCTTCGTTTGTGATGTAAATATCCTAATACAACAAACTTTTTTCTTATTGATGGCGTGGAATATATCTATCTAGACAGGCAGTGATTTTAACTACTGTTTTCTGCTTTAAGTAGATCATGTAAAGGTGTATCAACACAATCCCTTAAAAATTTAATTCTTAAATCATTATACACAAAACATTCATAAAGGAAATGCTTTTCATCTTCAACTTTGGGTTTACAAAATGGACATTGTTTCTTCTGATGAGAGAGAGAGAGAGAGAGAGAGAGAGAGAGCTCAAAAGATTTATTCACAAAAAGGCCATTGGTCCATACATGAAGGGGGTTGCCGAATTGCTTAGTATTTGAGTGAGAAAAATAAGGAAAAGCACAAAACAAAATGCTGTTGTATAACTACAACCCCCACTAACAAAAATAAAGAGAGAGGGAAAAGAGAGAGAGAGAGAGAGGAACTCTGAACATTTTAATTGTACTTCGGCCTTAGGCCACAATACAAGTGAAAGGGACAAAGGGGAGTGGTAACAAGAAAACGAGAAAACAAAAACAAACTTTCTATCGATTTTCCAGTAATAAAACACATTCCAATACATTACATATGACTAAGAGTGTCATTCATTATCGTCCTCCTCAACACAGTCATGACCTAGAGAAAACTTGCTATGGTGGCTACAATCCAAACACATCACCTTCAACATCGCTGTTTATGCTATAAGTTAACATTCATAAAGATGAAGTCTCAATCACTTTTCAAGTTTACATCAGCATATGCATGATAGGCTACTTTTCAGCATTACTTGCTTCGCCAATACAATCACACACACACACAACAACACAAACACGCGCACACCACAGGTACACACACATACACACAAACAAACACACGCGCGCGCACGCCCCCCCCCCCCCCCCCCCCCACACACACACAACCATTTCAGAGCAGTGTTAAATACCATGAACACATCTTTACCCTGAAATAAAATTGAGATGACACATCAATACCAGCATTAAATTCCAGCCAATTCTTTCTTCCTTTTGTTCACTGCGTGAAAAATGTACCTTGAGACACCATGCATTTGTTCGGAATTTGACACTTGTAATAACAAGTGGATTGGGGTTGAAGCTAACCCCCAAGAAACTTGGCTCTTAATCAGAATATGCAGGACACACAAACAGAAAATGATGTTCATCTTCCTTTGCTGACTTGCAAAATGGACAAAAATTTCTTCTGGGGAAGATTGCTAAAGCATGTACATTTGCATTAATAGGGAGAACATTAAATCTAGCTTGTGAGATGGCAACTCTAAAACAGTAGGTATCCATGTCAGACACGTACTTTTCTTTTTCAAAAATGATTTTAAAGATCTGTAATTGTCATATCTGTCACGGTCTCTTGTAGTGCCAGACCATTCTTGTATGTTTTAGATCAACCAGTCTCTGCTTAAATAGTCTTAGAAACACTTTGACCTGACCAACACCCTGCTGCAACCAAACAAAGCTAATCCTGTCTTACATAAAAATTTCCCTGATTTTCGACACCCAACAAACTTTACCCATTTTGTCTAATTCTAATAACATCTGATAAGATTTATGTGGCAGTCTTTCATTCTTCATTTGTAATAATCTAAACCAAACCTTAAGACCGCAACACACGAATTAACATGAAGAGGAAATCTTCCTAAATCACCATAGACCATTGAATTTGGAGTTCTAACTGGTACACCTAAAAATCGTTTGCAAGCCATAGTATGAACTTTTTCTATGTGATCTAATTTGTTTAAACCCCATACTTCAGAAGCATATAGCAGAATCGGTTGAACTTTAACATCAAAAATCTTAAAAAATGCTTTGGAAGTCATTTCCTTGTATTTTGAAAAGCCTTATTCAATTGGACTACCGCTTTCTTACCCTTAGATGCTAGATGTTCAGTACTCTTTTCATACTGCTCATTGTAGTAAATTGGATCCAAATAACAATAACTATTCACTACTTCTAGTTTCTTACACCCCAAAAAACCCTTTTTCATGTCGTCCTAAATACCCTCCTTTTCTGAATACCATGACTTTAGTTTTCTCAGTGTTCACATTTAATTTTATGTCATTGCAACAGTTCTGGCAGGATATTTAATTGGTTTTGTAAGCCATATACGTTGTAGATAGTAAAGCCACATCATCAGCAAAAAGTAATATAAACAATTCCATAATGTCTGGCAAAACTTGTACACCATGTCTTCCTTTCACATTCATGTGCAGTCAATGAGAGAGAGAGAGAGAGAGAGAGAGAGAGAGAGAGATGAGAGAAGAGAGAGAGAGAGAGAGAGACACACAACACAATTGACACAATTTTATTGCTATTTAGCGATCAAGCCATATAGCGCTGCAGCGCGGTAACAACGATATCGAACACAACAGGATTGCAATGACATGGAAACCATGGCAGTAGTGGTATGTACATCAAGATTCGATACATTATTGTCTGTGTCTCAAGTGTCCCAATTTCCAAACCAGCCTTTCCTTTTCCAGTCTACATCCAGCGAAGTCAGCCCATGTAAGACGAAGTCAGCCCATGTAAGACTGGATCAGGTCCCAAAGATGATGTAAACTCCTGATCCAGCACTCGCCACCACTGTGGCTGTGGTGTTGTGTGTGTAGTACACTGTTTCCCTTTACGAAGTCTGGCAAGCCTGACACGTTCTTCTGGCAACATGTTTTTCTCTTCTTGCTTGATGTACCCGAACACACACTTAGATTCCTCGCCAGGATCTCCATCCCAAGAGTATTCCCGGGTGTGTCATCTGATTCACACATCACAATGTTTTGATCATCCCAACTATGTACCACCACCTTTCGAAACCCTGTGTTTCTCTTGCTGTCCCTTAATCGACGCTGCACACGTTTGTCAGTTAGAGTAGAAACATACTGTTTCCCCAATTTCCAGTATGAGAGTCATCCACTGTGCAGCCAACTGTCAGCTCTTCCTGCACAATCAGACGCCTCAGAAGACACACGATCTTACTGTCTGTTGCTGGTTCACACGGCAAATCAAGTGGGAAACTAGTGTGGCTGGGATATTCACTGCACTGTCAACACACAGCTCTGTGTACACGCTGGCTTGTTTTGATTCGGCATCCACTCTCTCAGGATGCAGGGAGTCACTGTCAGACAACACCGCTCTTCCAAAACCATGTCCTTGTCACACCTGACGACTTGCCTGTCTTTCTTGATGTTGTTTATTCTTTGGACGTCACGAGGATTTGGGAAGGGCACTTCTTGCGAAAATACTGAACTCGCTTACGATTCAGCACTGGGCCCACCATTTCTGTTGACACTGACTTGTCAACTGGCTTCAGTCGCAAGACGAAGACAACGCTGCGGCTGCCGCTCTCCCCCGCGACTTTCCAACTCGATAGGACGTTGTCGATCAGCAGGGCGTTTAAAGTTGTTACTACAGTTGCTGGAAGGCCAGTAACTGACATTTTGAAGCTTAAATGCAAAAATTTGCAGCAGCTTACTAACAGCACGCCCTTTTAGTTCTCGTACCGTCACACCGTTTTCCGAGGGGAGAGAGAGAGAGAGGAGAGAGAGGAGAGAGAGAGAGAGAGAGAGAGAGGAGAGAGAGAGAGAGAGAGAGAGAGAGAATGACAAATGACAAATTATTTTATTTCGAGGATAATGAATAAGCACTCATGTGCCTTTTTACTTTCCCAGTCCCCGCCTGTAGGGATACACCTTAATAATAAACCCAATACTCATACTCTCACACAGTAAAAACAAAGGAAAAAACACCAACCCCCCCCCAAAAAAAACAAAAAAAAAAAACCCACCACCACCAACAAAACCAAACCAAAAAAGCAAACCCCATCCCCCAAAAAACAAAAGAAGAAAAACAACAAGCACCCCCCCAAAAAAAAAAAAGTCATAAAAATGACCATCTACACATTGTGGAGAGAGAGAGAGAGAGAGAGAGAGAGAG
>CM054138.1:76540369-76552869 GCA_028751875.1 Rapana venosa | reverse complement strand
AAACAGACTCTTTCTTTCAGTAAAACAGACTCTTTCCCGTAAAACAGACTCTTTCTTTCCAGTAAAACAGACTCTTTCTTTCCAGTAAAACAGACTCTTTCTTTCCAGTAAAACAGATTCTTTTTCCCCAGTAAAACAGACTCTTTCTTTCCAGTAAAACAGACTCTTTCTTTCCATTAAAACAGACTCTTTCTTTCAGTAAAACAGACTCTTTCTTTCCAGTAAAACAGATTCTTTTTCCCCAGTAAAACAGACTCTTCCTTTCCAGTAAAACAGACCATTTCTTTCCAGTAAAACAGACTATTTCTTTCATTAAAACAGACTCTTTCTTTCCAGTAAAACAGACTCTCTTTCCAGTAAAAACAGACTATTTCTTTCATTAAAACAGACTCTTTCTTTCCATTAAAACAGACTCTCTTTCCATTAAAACAGACTCTTTATTTCCAGTAAAACAGACTCTTTCTTTCATTAAAACAGACTCTTTCTTTCCAGTTAAACAGACTCACATTATCCCTGAAGCTGTGATGCGGCCACCTTAATTGTAGGTAATAACGGTCCTACAGGCAAACTCTCACTTTTGGTGAACCTGGAAGCTGTCGCTGAGGAACGAAAAATAAAAAAGACTCACGTTAAAAGGCAAGAACAGGACCTGACCCTGGGAAGAAACCCCACTTCCCAAATGAAAATCGAACAAGCAAACAAACAAACAAAACAAAGCAAGTGAAAAGAACCAAGCAATCAGCAAGCAAAAGTGCTTAATCTTCTCTTCTCTTCCAGCCAAGATAAATTCCTTCATCATCACCATAAGGATTATCATTTGTATTGCCTATGCCATCTTCATATTTGTCGTGATTGTCATCATCATCATCATCATCATCATCATCATCATTTTCATTTTCATGATCGACGTTGTAGTCATCAGCATCAGCATCGTCATAATTGTCGTCATTATGGTTGTCTTCATCATCATCACATCATCATTAAAGGTCATCATCCAGATGTGTTTTGTCTTCTTTTTCATCATCATCACCCCACCACAACTGCCCCTATGCGCCCCCCCCCCCCCCCACCCCCCCCCACCCGGCCACCCACCACCACCACCACCACCATCATCATTATCATCATCATTATCAAAATATGAAATAATTCCTACAAATCTGTTGAACAAAAAAACAAAAACAAAAAGCATTTTTGTTGTTGCTGTTGTTGACCTTACTGATCCCTCAAAACACTATAACACTGTTCTCAGCCAACTGCTTGATGAGCATGCACCTCCCACTAACCATTTTCTTCCCGATAGGCCCTTTGCCCCATGGTACAACCATGATATCTTGGTGGCAAAGCGCAAACGCCGACAACTAGAACGGCAATGGCGAAAAACTAAAACTGAAATAAGCAAACAGCTTTTTCGAAAACAAACCAACAAAGTCGAAACCTTAATCCACTCAGCAAAGCAAACTACTACTCTGCTCAAGTTCTTGATGCCACGTCCATGAAATCTCTTTTTTCCCTACCTCAACTCTTCTTGGATCTGCAAAGACAAGCCCTTGCCTACTATCCACAGTCACTTGAACTTCCTGATATATTTTCCTCGTTCTTCTCTGACAAAGTCCGTAACATTCGCTCCAGACTGGATCAGGCTCCTTTCCAACCTGTACCTCCTGATCCCCAATTCACTGGCACCCCTCTCCTTTCCTTTCAGCCAACAAGCGACGAAGAAACCCCGGAACAATTTTAAATGAAATTACCATAAATCATGCGATCTCGATCCTGTACCTGCTTCTCTTTTCAAACAGTGCCTTCCGCAGCTGATACCAACTATCACAAAATAGTAAATCATCTCTTCTTCGGGAATGTTTCCATCAGCTCTTAAAACTGCAATTATTACACCTCTACTCAAAAAGCACGACCTCACCCTAACATTCTGAAGAATTACAGGCCGGGTTTCTAACCCTACCTTTCATTCCAAGGTCCTTGAAAAAGTCGTTCTGAAACAACTCAACAGCCACTTCATTCAAATAGTCTCCTTCCCGCATTTCAGTCTGCCTATCGCGTCAACCACAGCACTGAAACCACCCTAGTTCCACACGTTAAACATGCTTCTACACGCTTCTGACTCAGGGAAAATCTCTCTTCTCACTCTTCTCGACTTATCTGCAGCATTTGACACTATAGATCACTCTATTCTTTTCGCCCGTCTCCAAAAAACGTTCGTATTAAAGGGGGAGCCATCACCTGGTTTCGCTCATACCTCACAAACCAATTCCAGATAGTTGCAATAAACAAGATTCAATCAATACCTGCCAAACTGGAATGCGGAGTCCCGCAGGGATCCGTTCTGGGGCCCCGTTCTTTTCACTCTCTACACTGCTCCACTGTCACATATAATAAACCCTCACCAGAAACAACATCATTTCACGCTGATGACTCTCAGATTCAAAGCAGTGATACTCCTGAAAATCTGCCTTTCTCTCTTGACAAATTGTCACACACTGCCTCCAAGTATTCAAAACTGGATGATACAAAAAACAAATTACAGCTAAAACGCAGATAAAACGGAAGCCATGATTGTAGGAACCAAACACAAACTCCGTCCATGACAACGCTTCAATAGAATTTGGCAATATAACAGTTCCTCTATCCACCACAAGTCAAGGGATCTTGGCGTTGTTATCGACAACACGCTTTCTATGCAAAAATTCATCACCCCGACCTGTCAGTCATGTACTATCAATTACAGCGTATTAGTGCAATTCGAAAGTACCTGTCCACTGATGCAACATCCAAACTTGTCACATCTCTCATTCTTTCAGGTCTGGACTATTGCAATTTCTTTTTGGCTGGTCTGCCAGCATCATCTAAACTACTCCCTTCAACGAATTCAATACTCTGCTGCTCGACTTGTTCTCAAAAAAAAAAATCTGAGCATACTACTCCTCTCTTGCGATCTCTCCACTGGTTGCCTGTGCCACAGAGAGTCAAATACAAAATCTGTACCCTCTGTTACAAATGTCTCCATAAAACAGCACCTTCCTACCTCTGTGAATGTCTTCACCTGTACACTCCTTCTCGTTCCCTTTCCCCTCTGCTGCAGATACCGAGCTTACAATACCTAGATTCAACCAGTCCACCGTTGGCCGTCGCTCTTTCTCTGTTTCTGGTCCAGCGATCTGGAATGACCCCCTCTCTCCCTTCGCGAAAAGCCACTTTCAACACTTTTAAATCCAGCCTCAAGACATACCTATTTCAAACCTAAGACCTCCCCCTACAGTTTCATCTCATAATTAAACTGTCCTTGCCTTCAGTGGCCTAAATTCTCATCACCTTGCTGAAGCATATAACCTCTGTGTGTGTGTGTGTTGTGTGTGTGTTGTGTGTGTGTGTGTGTGTGTGTGTGTTTGTGTGTGTGTGTGTGCGTGCGTGCGGCGCGCGTGTGGGGCGGTGTGTTTGTGTGTATTTGAACTTTCTAAACTATTAATCATTGTTGGTTGCATGTGTAGGAGTGGAATGGATGCAAGCGCTTTGATTTGTTTTTTTACAAGATATAGCGCTATATAAATTCCATTTATTATTATTATTATTGTTGTTGTTGTTTTGTTTGTTTTTTTGGGGGGATGGGTGTCTTCGGCTAGAGCTCCGAGTTTCTTTTTTCTTTCTTGTTTTTCCTTCTGAGATCAGATTTTCAGTTTGTTCATTGTGCAACTAGGAACTGAGCTCCGAGTTTCATCAATGGTGAGATTTTTGCCTCCGTGACCGTTCTCCACCCCCACCATGGAGGTAGCCGCATTCTGACCTCGGGGATTGTGTCTACACATGACACCAGTGTGCAAATGCTTTTTAAAAAAATCTGTTCCTACAGGTACAAAAAGGCATATTCTTCAAAAGGCCCTAGGTAACCAATTATTGAGTTAGAACATAACAAAACAAAAATCAGTTAAAAACAATGTACCATACATGGACAGGCTCATGGAATATGGAAAAACAAAAACCACATCCTCTGCATAAGTCCATCAGTTACAATCTTATTTTATTTATTTTGTTGTTGTTGTTGATTACAGTTAGTCGTTATGCAAAAGGAAGAAAGAAAGAAAAAATTCAAAAGGGGGAAGGGGGGGGGGGGGGGGTGGGGGGGGGGGGGGGGGGGAGCAAGAAAGAGGATCTAACCATGAATGGCAGGGGATTCTTCAAGGGGGTTGAGGGGGAGGGGGAAGGGAGCTAGAGCAGGACATGCAAGGGAGCTGTCACAGGCTGGTAAGCCATGCGTATTACAGTGACGTTACTGAAGCCAAGGTCTCATTAATTAACCATCGTCACAGCCAATCAGAAACAAGAACGGGGAAAACAATTCTCCTTCCGGATTGGTCAAAAGCTGCAGCTACGTAGTCTAACGCGTGACGTGACGGGGGGGGGGGGGGGGGGGGGGGGGGAGCAGAGCTGGTAGGACTGGGGGAGTTGATGTTTTCGTGCAGGAAAGGTGGCTATATAAACAGCAGGCAAACCTTTATGCAAACAGAGGGAAGCAGGCGGGAAAAGGAAAAAGAGTTATTATACAGGTCCTTGACTGACTATTCTGCGATTCCTTTTGCAAAGGAAAAACAAAAGTTTTCTACAGATTGTAAGTGAACTTTTTTTCTCGTCATTGTACTCGGTTGCGTTACATTGTATTGTATTACATTGTAGTGTGTGTGTTGCAGTGTATTGTACTGGATTGTACTACATATCAATCAGTACAGTGTAGTGTAGTGCAGCGTAGTCAAGTGGAGTGGAGTGGAGTGGAGTGGAGTGTCATGACAGATAAAAGGAGAACAGAACAAGTGTTTAGGATTCTGGTTTCAGTTTTCAGAGTTCGGTGCAGTTTTAATTTAAGGAACCCACTTACATAACTTAAGTCAGTAACGAAATCAAATTAGCTCTTTTTTTAAAGCCATATTTTACACTGATACCAATTAGATTGCACGTGCAGTATACGTTTCAGTATGAACTAGTTACAATTGCTCAAATACGTCAGACAGAGGTAGCCAGCAAAATGATGGCTTTAACATTGTCAGGTCTTCCTACCACAAACTGTTAAAGTCCCCAGTCATAAGAAAAGGTGATGCCTTCCTCCATTTAAAAAACAAACAAACTCTCACATCTCTCTTTTGTATTATTGTTGTTATTGATCCGATGCCTGTCTTAGGATAAGCTGTACATTAGGACCATTGGGAAATCAACTTTTTAATCATTTTCCAGTAGGCTGGTACTTTCGAAAAAGACTTTCTTAAACACAAAAATAATCACAAAATGTTTTGATTTTGATAGCCACATAATTAAAGCCATACATTTGCAAAAGGATAGTAGTTCTAGTGTACATGAGTACAAATGTTTTCATTTTTGGGTAGAATAAAAATAGGTTGTATTAAAATAGCAATAATAATACTTCTCCACTCTTTGTCGTCTGTGTATAGTGTAGTCCTGTATACTCGTTTGTCAATTCCACATGGGCAAAGTAAAAAGTTTCAGCCATTTCAAAAGGTCTTCAGCATGTGTTTTACAAACACACACACACACACACACACACACACACACACACACACACACACACACACTGCTGGGATTCCCCTGGGATCTGTAGATCTAAATCTTGTTGTCCATCAGCATTCATTGTAACTGGCTGCATGTGAATGAGTAGGATGAATGAAAGGGCTTTGATTTGTTTTGTTGCAAGATATAGCACTATATAAATTCCAGTAGTAGTAGTAGTAGTATCATTATTTTTATTATTATTATTATTTTATTATTATTATTATTATTACTATTATTATTATTATTATTATATTGACGTTTGGCCATGCTTGTTTTCTTTTGTTTTTCTTCTTTCTCTCTTTTCATGTTTGGCCTTTCTTCTACTTTTTTCTCCCAAATAGTCAGATTTAATTAACTTCATAACCCATAGTGGCAGCCGTCAGAGAGAGAACTCTGAACTCTGAACATTTTAATTGTACTTTGGCCTTGGGCCACAAGTGAAAGGGACGATGGAGAGTCGTAACATGTAAACGAAAAAAACTTCAATCAATTTTCTAGAAATGCAATATGTTCAAATACAAAACATACCACTAAGGGCATTATCGTTATCATCATCCTCAACACAGTCATGATTAAGAGCGTTGTCACTGTCGCTATCGGTGATCAGAGAGAGAGAGAGAGAGAGAGAGAGAGAGAGAGAGAGAGAGAGGAGAGAGAGAGAGAGAGAGAGATTTGAATGATCTTTATTTTTCAAGGGCTACAGATAGGCATTCAGATACCTTTTTTTCATCCGGCCCTCGCCCTGATTAGGGACTATAATAATAATTATGATGATGATGATAAGAAGAAGAGAGAAGAGATGATGATGATGATGATGATGATGATGATGATAACAGAGGAGGGGAGTGCTCACAAGCAACACTTGTACAGCTTCATCCTAATCGTGCAAGAACACAACGCCAGTATAGTCACACACACCTGAGGGACTACACTAAAAAAAACCCACCAGGGAGTCTCTTTGAACACGCTGTACATACACATAAGCCTGCATACCTGGCCTGCCTGTTTATCTAAAGAATAAGTCAACTTGCCACAAGAGAGAGAGAGAGAGAGAGAGAGAGAGAGAGAGAGAGAGAGAGAGAGAGAGAGAGAGAAACTCTGAAAGAATTTATTCATAAAGGCCGTTGACCCATGCATGAAGGGGGTTACTGATCAAAAAGGTTCACATGCCCTAGTCCCTTGGACCGTGGGGGGCACTAATGAAGATTTTGCAACCAGCTTCCTACACTCCCCGCGGTCCTCTGCTTTCCGTAGCAATTCATTCCACTCAAGGTCAGTCCACTCTCTGATGTTGTCTTCCCATCGCTTTCTCTGTCTGCCTCTTCGTCTCCCTCCTTGTACTGTTCCCTTTAGGACAGTCTTGGCCTGTTCAGATGTTCGTGTGACGTGCCCAAACCACTTTAGTTTGCGTCTTTTCCACCCAAATTTACTATTTGATTATTTATCTATAATAATAATAATATATGGAATTTATATAGCGCTGAATCTTGTAAAAAACAAACAAATCGAAGCACTTGCACTCAATCATTTACAGGCATGCAACTCTCCTTAAACATACTGAGCAGCAAATTTCAAATCCATGCGCGCGCACTACGCACGCACATTATCTAGATGATAATCACGATGAATGCGATCTTTTGCAGAATCCACAATGCGTCACTTGCTTCTGACGTTACTCCTGCTAAGCCTGGAGATCAGTGACGTCACTTCTGCATTTCCTGGGATTTTTTGTAAGTATGATGAAGTGAGAGAGCGAGCGAGCGAGAGAGAGACAATGACAAATTCTTGTATTTCGAGGATAATGAATAAGCACTCATGTGCTTTTTTTACATCCAGTCCCAGCCCGTAGGGATACATCTTAATAATAACCCAATACTTATACTCTCACACAGTAGAAACAAAGGGAAATAACCCTTTTTAAGGAACAAAAAACAACAACAAAAACAACAAACAAACAAATAAAAGAAAACCCTAACCCCACCCCCAAAAAAACCAAACAAAACAAACAAAAGAAAAAGAAAAAAACAACAAAAAGAAGAAAAAAGAGATAAACAAACAAGAATAACAACAAAACCAAAACCAAAACCAAAACCAAGAAAAATAACCACAACAAACTTAAGAAATCACAAAATAAACATCTACACATTGTCAAATGGTACACATACTTGTTACATATAACAATAAGATATTGAATTAGGCCATTCATTAAAACTTAAGTACAGGGGACAAGCCCAATAAAGTATTGAAAATATAAAGTATGAATCCTTCATAAAAGGTGAGAGAGAGAGAGAGAGAGAGAGGAGAGAGAGAGAGAGAGAGAGAGAGAGAGTGTGTGTGTGTTTCAGAGATAATATCAAATATATACTTCTCAAAACAGTACACGATCACCATCAACACTCATTTTTGATTATACTCGTTCAAATTATGTCATGATAATTAAATAAACTCAATACCCATAGACTCACACAATAAAAACAAAAAACAAAAGAAAAGAAGAAATCTAAACCTATACAGTCATTGAGATAGAGAATGTGTGTGTGTGTGAGGGTGGGAGGGGGGGTGTTTCAGGGATAATGCTAAATATATAATACTCACATAGCACACGATCACCATCAACACTTTTTTGAGTATACCCATACAAATTGAATGTCATGATGATAAAGTAAGCCCAATACCCATACACTCACACAATAAAGAGAGGAAAAAACCCAATAAAGTCATAAAAAGAACATCTACACATTGTAAGTAAGAGAGAAATTCTTTTATTACCAGGATAATGAATAAGTACTCATGTGCTGTTTTACATCCAGTCCCCGCCCGTAGGGACACATCTTAATAATGAACCCAATACTCATACTCTCAAACAGTAGAAACAAAAAGAAAAAACTGTTTTTATTTTTAAAAAAAAGACAAACAAAAGAACCCCCCACAAAAAACAACAACAACAACAAACAAACAAAAAAACAACCAAAAACAACACAACAAAAACCACCCTCGAACAAACAAAAAACAACAACAAACAAACAAACAAAAGAGAAAAACAACAACAACAAAACAAAAAACCAACACCCCCCCCCCCCCCCCCCCCCCCACCACACACACACACCAAAAACAAAAACACAAAACCCAACCCAAACAAATAAATAACAACAGGACAACCCAAAACAACAACAACAACAACAACAAATAGAGAGAGACCAAAAAAAGCCAAACTTATAGAGTCATAAAATTGAACACCTTCATATTGTAAAGTTGTAGTTGTTACACGTAACAATAAGATATTGAAATAGGACATTCACTGGATCTCAAGTACGGTCAACAAGCCCAAAATAATATTGAAAATAGAAGGTGTGAATATGTCCTTCATTAGGATACACAACAACTATAGTTATGAGTAAGAGAGAGAGAGAGAGAGAGAGAGAGAGAGAGAGAGAGAGAGAGAGAGAGAGCTCATTGTATGTCAATTTGCGAAAGAAACATTTATTAAAACGCTTTCTAACCCCAAGTTATTTGTTGACTAATGTCCTTTGCGAACTTAGAAATGCTGCTTTTGTCAAAGTAAATTAGATTGACTAAAGTTATTTACTTGCTTGATATACTACAGTGAATTTTTCTTTGATGTCGTTTTGCTTCTTCTTGTTATTTCAGGATGTGTACCAAAAGGGTCAAAGTAATTTCTTCTTTAAAGTTCAAGTGTGTGTGTGTGTGTGTGTGTGTGTGTGTGTGTGTGTGTGTGTGTGTGTGTGTGACATTGTTGTCGATTTTTGTTTTTTATTTTTATGTTTAAAAAATCAAAACAAAATCATATCAGATCTATATAACATCCAGGCCTAGGTAAGTAGCCTACAACTGTGAGATTACCTCAAATCATCCTGACTTCAGAAGAAGAAGAAAAGGATGATAATGTTGATAATGACCATGACAACAGAGAGATAAATTTATTGTTCTTGGTAGCTTACTTACAAAGAAGCCTACCCAGAGGCATCAGCCACAGGAATGAATGAGTGAATGAATAAAAGTCCATAAAAACCTACATAGCTAAAAGTGTCACTACATCACTTATCAAGCAGAAAGAAGCGGAAGAAAAGAAAGTGTTGTTTTTTAAAGAGATGAAGCGGGAATGCGTTCGGGCAGAGGGGATGGGGGGAGTGAAGGAGTGAGGAGAAGGAGGGAGGAGGTTGGTCAATGAACAAAAGCAACGGTTTGGTCACGTGTCCAGCCACGTTCGTGACATTCTGGCGGTTTTATGACGGGTGCGGTCAGGGCTAAAGTCACTGACAGCAGCCTCCGGTGACGTCAACAGAACGTGGGCAGTCGGGGGAAGGGGCAGGCAATAACAAGATGGCGGGGACAGGCAGGACAAACCAAACAAAGCAAAAAGGCCTCCCTCGCTATAGGCGGTATGGCTTGAGGACATTTTAATCTGTCCCCCGGGTCACCACTGGTAGTAAAGACAGATCTCATCCTGTAGCAAGGCTGCACAACACGTAAACAGCCTAATTTTAGGGCGGTTAATGGCTGCCTCACCCAGGGAAATAAGGTTTTTAATGATCAAAACAGTATTATGTTTTCCCTGAATGTGTGAAAGGCTGTTTTCTTCTTCTTCATCCAACGCTTAGACAGCAATCATTGTTGTCATAGGAGGGAAATGGTTGCACAGCCGTTAAGCTGCGCTGCCGTTAAGCTGCACTGCCGTTAAGCTGCGCTGCCGTTAAGCTGCAAGCTACACTGCCGTTAAGCTGCACTGCCGTTAAGCTGCAAGCTGCACTGCCGTTAAGCTGCACTGCCGTTAAGCTGCACTGCCGTTAAGCTGCACTACCGTTAAGCTGCACTGCCGTTAAGCTACACTGCCGTTAAGCTGCAAGCTGCACTACCGTTAAGCTGCACTGCCATTAAGCTGCAAGCTGCACAGCCATTAAGCTGCAAGCTGCACAGCCATTAAGCTGCACAGCCATTAAGCTGCACTGCCATTAAGCTGCACTGCCATTAAGCTGCAAGCTGCACAGCCATTAAGCTGCACTGCCATTAAGCTGCACTGCCATTAAGCTGCACAGCCATTAAGCTGCAAGCTGCACAGCCATTAAGCTGCAAGCTGCACTGCCATTAAGCTGCACTGCCATTAAGCTGCACTGCCATTAAGCTGCAAGCTGCACTGCCATTAAGCTGCACTGCCATTAAGCTGCACTGCCATTAAGCTGCGCTGCCGTTAAGCTGCAAGCTGCACTGCCATTAAGCTGCACTGCCATTAAGCTGCACTGCCATTAAGCTGCACTGTCGTTAAGCTGCACTGCCGTTAAGCTGCACTGCCGTTAAACGCCTGACAAGTGCCAGCCCTGGGCATCTGACTCCGGCGCGGGAGAGAATGGTTCTGTTCTAAGTCGTTCTGGAAAAAGGCAGGAGAATGGATCAACAAGAAGGCAGAAAATAGACAAAAAGGGGGTGACAGGAAAAAAAGGGAACAAAGCAGAAACAAAGAGAGGGATTTAAAAAAATTTTAAAAAGGAAGGGGTGGGGGGGGGGGGGGATTCTCAGCACATACTTTCTAGTTGTTGTTGTTGAGATTATATTAGAGTCCCAGCAGAGTTATCCGATTTAGGGACTGCGGTGGCAGTCATCCCACTTCGGCGCCGCGGGCCACGCTTAAAATAGTCCAATTCTTGAAGCCACAGTGCCAGGCCTACACACGCACAAAGACGCTGGGCAAGCCTGAGCAGTATAGAATTTCCTGAAGGTGACAGACACCCCCCCAGGGGAAACTCACGCTTGCTGACATCCTCAAAGGTCGCCACTGATGGACCGTGATGTACCCTGTGACCAGCCCCTTACTGTGAACTGTGAACTGTGGATGTTTTATACTGGCACCGGCTGACATTCAGCTTTAGTGCAGCAAGTATAACTGTTGCATCACCACTGTCTTGCTGAGGCCGCAACGCCCCCCCCCCCCCCCCTACCCCACCCCCCACCATTGCACTTCTTATAGTTCTTTCAAGGACACTTTTGCATTCCTTACAAAAAAGTAATCTTATTATCTTAGTTGGTCATTTGGTAGAGAAAAATAAAGTGTTTTATGATCTCAGGTTTAAATTCTCTCAAACAAACAAAAAAGGACAGACCATTATTTTATTTTCAAACATAGTCACCAAGTTTGTTTGCCGTGCATGCTTGCTTATTTCTGTTTTCTTTTAAACAGAGACAACTCAGACATTATATGGGGCAAAGGCATAATTATAAACAACACCAACAGGGTTGAATACCTTACCTTCCACCACGTGACCCCAGCCATCCCCAAACGGAACAAATCCGTTTATGGGGCGCTAATCTGGGAAGGACACGAAGAGGCTAATTCTGTTTTTATGTGTGTGTTGGGGGGGGGGGGGGGGGTGGTATTGGGAATGAAAAACACCTGCAGTCACTGAATTCAAACCCCCGCACACTGAGAATAACGGAAAGAGTCGTGTAAACGGTTATTATGATGGAGAAAACCAAGCTCATGTTTCAACTAACAGCTAGAACAATTTACGTGGAGCATTAAAATGACATTTTTATTTGCTTGCATGCCGTCAGCTAAAAATAACGTCAACCACTGAATTCTTGTTTTGGGAAATCCATTCAACTTGCTTCCTTTTCGAAACGTATTGAACCAAACCGAGAGTGGATCAAGGCCACGGATTGTATTTTTGGAAATCAGACCATAGCGGGTGAAAGAAGAATAAATCATGTCAGCCCATTGATGTCGTTGTCTGTTGACACATGATGTGTTTGTTACCCAAGCCAACAGTATGCCTTTTCCGGCCGTGAATGTCAGACGTAGTGAATTATTCTCTGCAGGGTTAGGTACTGGAAACATGTTTCGTTTTTAAAACTGGGTGTGACATCTCTTTGATTTCTTTTCTTCATTTTTATCTATGTGTGTGTACTAGACGCTGTTGTGTGGT
>CM054138.1:76472869-76537869 GCA_028751875.1 Rapana venosa | reverse complement strand
CATGTGTTTATATCCACGAAGGGATTTAAGGCTTTGTGTGACTTGAAGTTGGCCTGGGAGATTGTAAAAGTCCCCACCCTTAATTCACCAGTCGTCGGCCAGATGCCAACCCATGGTTTCATGGACCCATGGGATTGAAGTCGAACGGTTTTAACCACTCCGCTTTAGCGTCCGTCGAAAGTTGTTTTGAATCTTGAACCTTCAAGTGGGCATAGTTTGGGTGTCCCCTATGGTGTTTAACTAGGGAACGTCTACCAAGAAGTTTAATGTGTGAACATGTTCATTTCAATATTCTGACTCAGACTGTGCTAATCCATTGAAATGTTGCATGGTTGTTGTCAGCCGAATCTCTGAGAGTGTGTATGAGTGTGTGAGCGACTGTGTGTGTGTGTGTGTGTGGTTTTTTTGTTTGTACAATATCAGCACTTAAGATTGTTATCAGTACCAATGCTTTGCTGTGGATTTGATTACACATTACATCAATGTACACAACCACATTCACGTGTATACGCACAGAGAGCTGGGGGAAAGTATGTAGTATGTATATCGACTGTGTCTCTTGCAGTGTGCAACCTGCCCGCAGACCCAGGGCCGTGTGAAGCTCTGGTGCCTCGCTACTTCTTCGACACAACAGACGGCACCTGCAAGACCTTCAACTATGGCGGATGTCAGGGCAACAAGAATCGCTTCCGCACAAAGTCTGACTGCGAGAACACGTGCATCGCCAATGTCCCAGCCGTGGACACGGGCCTTTCCCTGACTCCAGGCATCAGCCCTGTGGCCGTCACACCCAGTATCGTCACCAAACAGAACGAAGTGTGCCTTCTGCCACAGAAGATTGGGCACTGCCTGGCTTACCTCCCTTCCTTTTTCTATAACTCCACCAGCAAACAGTGTCAGGAGTTTATCTACGGGGGTTGTGGCGGAAACCAGAACAGATTCCCATCCCTTCAAGCCTGTCAGACGACCTGCCAGGGCGTGCAGCCTAACCGGACAGAGGGCCCACTCTTGTCCCCCAACAGCGACTGTAATCTGCCCAAAGAGGTGGGGCTTTGCAGAGCAGCTGTACCCGCTTTCTACTACAACACCAACTCTGGTCAGTGCGAGAGTTTTATTTACGGAGGCTGCGGCGGAAATGCCAATAACTTCGACAGTCGATTGCAGTGCCAACAGAAGTGCCAGCGACAGAAGGAGAGGATTTCTGGCAGCCCCAGCCAGAAGCCGGCCTGTCTGCTGCCCAAACAAGTGGGCCCTTGCAGAGCCATAATGCCCCGCTGGTTCTTTAACCAGCAGTCTCAGAGCTGCCAGCTTTTCTTCTATGGCGGCTGTAGAGGGAATGCCAACAAGTTTACATCTCAGGCAGACTGTCAGCGCCACTGTGCCTCCACTTCCGGTTCCCAGTCAACAGACGGTGGCATTTTATCCAGGAACAGTGACTGCAACTTACCCAAGGTTTCAGGGCGCTGCAGAGCCTACGTGCCATCTTACTTCTACAATACAGACACTGGGCGATGTGAGTTTTTTGTTTATGGCGGATGTCAGGGCAATGCAAACCGATTTCACAGTCGTCGCCAGTGTCAGCAAAAGTGCAAGTAAGCAGTCACAAGATCTAGCACTCCGAACCTGCCTGTCGACAGTCCCCAAAAGTCGGGAGGTGTAGAGTACGAATTTCCCAAAGATTTTCCCATCAGAAGACAAGCACATGCCAGATAAATTACTCTAGAGGCTGCAGAGGCAACAGCAACAATTTCAGAATGAAAATAGCCTATGAGAGTGTTTGTGTTTTCAGGCAGATTACAGGCACACTCATTGCCATAATCAGACATTATGAGGAATGTAACCTACCTACAACCTATGTCTTGGTTGTCAAGCTGATTTCTAGATTTCACCTGTAGACAGATACCACCAGGTTTGAAGGACACATCAACAGTGAATGCCATGGCAATCTGCACTTCCTTCTCTTGTAGATGGCATAAACAGCTGTTTCACTGTATGTATGCAGCCTGCTGGGTTAGGTTGGTTGGGTTGTTGTTGTGGTGTTTTTTTGTTTTTATTTACTTGTCATTAACATGGGTCCCCTTGTAACTGAAGTCAGACGTTTGCCTGTCAGGTCTCATAGCCTACACGGTTTGTCCATTGAAATCTTTGATAGTGGCAAGGAAGGACTTTCACCATAAACTAAACGATGAATAAGAAAAAAAATAAAGCATGCAACTAAACGAAGGGACACAACTCAAGCCATTTATGATGTTTTTATATTCACTTTTGCTTTTGTTTTAGTAGTAGTAGTAGTAGTAGTAGTAGCAGCAGCAGAAGCAGCAACAGTAGTAGTAGTAGTAGTAGTAGTAGCAGCAGCAGCAGCAGCAGCAGCAGCAGTAGAAGTAGTAGCATCAGAAGCAGTAGCAGCAGTAGTAGTAGTGGCAGTAGTAGTAGTAGTAGTAGTAAAAAGGTAAAGGTGTCCCATAACCTATAAAATCGTAGGGGATTGAGGCATCAGAGACCTCACTTATCTAGAGGCCAGCATATTGAGGGCGGCACGCACTCATCTCCTCTCCCTCGCTGCTTTACCTTCCCTGACCCTAAAGAGGCAGGTACCCATTTACAGCTGGGTGAACTGACGGACTGTACTGAAGCCAAGACGCACAAACGGTCACCCATCCATTTGGCAACCACGCTCGATGCTGCTTAACATTGGCTGGGGGAAAGTGAGTGCTCTGACCACTGAGTTATCCCGTCTCCATAGAAGAAGTAGTAGTAGTAGTAGTAATGGTAGTAAAAGCAGCTGTAATAAAAGCAGCTGTAGTAGTACTACTTCTTCTTCTTCTTCAAGTGTCCGGTCTGGTCCTGCAGACATCGAGGATCATGGCTCTCCATTCTTCCCTGTTCTCGTCCCTCTCATGAGCTCATTGTTGGTGCCCTCTTTATTCGTTGCGAATTTGTTTAAGCTGTCTGTGAATTTTGTGCGTTGTCTTCCTCTGCTCTTGTTTCCACATATTTTGCCACTCCATAACAGTTTCTCTTGTCCGTCAGCCCTGATTATATGGCCGAAAAATTTGAGCTGTCTTTCTCTGATGGTGTTGAGAACGGATCTCTTGTATCCAGCCATTTCCATTACTTCTGCATTTGTTTTTTCTTTTTGTCCATGAGACTTTCATGATTCTCTGGATGAACCACATCTCCACTGCTTCTAGTGGCTGTTCTGTGTCCTTGGCTAGGGTCCAGCACTCACATCCGGTACAGAAGAATGGACCATACCTAGGCTCTCACAACATGGATCTTTGTCTTGAGGCTTATCTTACTGTTGATAAAAATGCATTTCATGCTGTTAAAAGTTGCCTTAGATTGACCGATTCTCTTCTTGATTTCTGTGTTACACTTGCCGTCCGGGTGATAGTACAACCAAGGTATTTAAAGGTGTTTACTTGTCTGAGTCTCTCTCCTTTACAGGCTATGTTGCATTGTGGTATAACAGCTTTTTTCGAGATCACCATGCATTCTGTCTTCTTTGCATTGAGCTGTAATCCTTTCTTTTTGCTTTCGTCTGTTACTGTTGTTAAAATCTTTTGCAGTTTTTCTTCAGAGTCGGGGATAAGGACTGTGTCATCTGCATATCTCAGGTTTTTGATGTTGTGGCCACCTACACTAATTCCCTCATGATTCTGAATATTTCGTAGAATTATTTCACTACATACATTAAATAAATCTACTAGTACTTAGAAATAGCAGGCGTTCTAGATCTGTCTGGAGAGATAAAGAAGTATTGGGAGGAATTACAGGCTGACAGTCAGTCCTGTTGACAGCAATCATTGCAGCTGCTCTGCTCCCTGCTTTTGTGGACAAATCAACCTTCTGCCCGAAGTCGGAGTTTATGCCAGCTCAAGTCATACTGAGGTTACATTATTTCACAAAGTTTGTTCCATGTGATAGATCTTGCATTCAAAAAGTTCGTTCCAGTTGAAGTCCGTGTTGATTGATTTTGTTTGAACCTTTCTCTGGCCCTAGCTGTTGTATACATGTACATATTGATAGAGACGTGTCTATAACAGAAACCAAGGCTTCTCCTGTAGGTTTGCCGCTTGTTTAACTGCACGTCTTCAAAGTGGACTTGTGTTTGCTAGGGATGTCTGTTGTAAACATACAGTGGCTGAATTGTGGCCATTGCTTGATGGCGGTTCTTTTTCTTCCTTTCTTGTCAAGACCAAAGGAAAAAACTACATCTGTATATAATATCAACCTGTTGGTTCATAAACACAAAATATCATCCCGTCTTTTTCCAAAGGCAAATAAAATTTTTTAAAAAGTCTTGCAGTCTAAACGATTTTTTAGAAGTGAGAGCAAGATACCTTACAATGGGGATGAGATAATGTATTATTGATTGTAATTAGATGAAATTCATATCTCCGTTATGTACGAATGCTGATTGTAAATGCAATACAAATCTCTGTTTTGTACGAATGCTGATTGTAAATACTGTTAAAATCTCTGTTATGTACGTTCCATCTGATGTCATGTAGTTGGTTCAATCCCTATCAGTGTCATTCCACGGAGGTTCTGCACTGTCAGCAATCACTTCAATGGCCACTAAGTTAGGGAGGGGCCTTAACTAGCTGTCCACTTGGATGAGCAACAAACGGGGCAGACCTGCAGCACACAGACAACAGAAAAGCTTTGTTGTGGTTCTGCACTTCTCCCATCACTTTCTCGTTTGTTTTGGGGTGGTTGTTGGTTGTTCCTCCGCTAGAGCTCCGCGGTTGAGATTTCTTTTGGTCTGCAACCCCCCCCCCCCCCCCCCCCCCCCCCCCCCCCTAGCCACATTCTGACTTTCGGGGAAACAGTTACGAATGAAACCTACACAATTGTGCTAGGACTGTCAGGAGGTATCTCCCTCCTCTTTCCGATTTTCAACTGTCGTGGGTTCTTTTGACATGCACACGTCGTAAGCAGACAGGTCTGATTGGTTTAGTGTCTCACCCGAAGACTGAGTTGATTTCCCCATCATTTGGAATAAAGGGCAAGGCTGGGAATCGAACCAGAACCGCACAGTTTTCTCGTTAGGCAGGTGAACAGTGAAATCGTCTTGTCACCTTCTTTCTTACAAAATATGGTTCTCCCTGTGGTGAAATGAACCCTGGTCTCCCATGTGACAGGTGGGGATAGTAATCACTTTAGGATCTACCTGGATTTATTCTTCGTCTTTGAACGCTCAGACAGCAACTATTATTGTCTGTCCTATCAGCAAAATTGTGTTGCATGCCGTTAAGCGCCTGACAAGTCAGGCCCAGCGCATCCAACTTTGGCATGGGAGATATTTTTAAAAAATCTTTTAAGCCTTTCTGGCAAAAGGGCAGAATAGACCAAGAAGTCAGACAATAGACAAGAAGGAGATGAGAGGTAAAAACAAAGGCAAAGAGAGGGATATGAAAGAGGGAATTCCTAGCACAGAATTTCCAGAAGGTGGGGATGCTATTTATACTGACAGGCGCCAGCATCCCCTCGGGGGATACCTGGATTTATTGTGGCCTTAAAATCACCGTGAAAGTTGAAAGAACTTGTTTTCAACATTGTCTGCTATGTAAACATGATTGTGTTGGAGGTTTGTTCTAAAACCCCATGGAGTGGTTCAAGAGTGTTTAAAAAACCAAAAGACAGTTGACACAGATGTATGAAATGGCTGCCATTCATTATGGGGGAAGAAACAGATATTATACTATAGGGTAAACCTGCTGATTTATTTTATGTACAGTGCTTGTCAATTTGTCCTGAGCTCAACTTACTTTTTGTTCAACCCCATCTTTTGAATTTATAACAGTTGAATTCTGCTCATGCTTGTAATTATGTACTGAACTCCATATGTCTTTTGTTTTGACTTCTTCATTCTTGGTTTGTGGTAGAATTGTGTTGTGAATATCATTTACAGTACTTGGTTTAGCATACACAACTTTCTGTTCACTTCCTACCTCTTGGTCTACTTGTAAATATGGTAGAATTCTGCTTATAACATTTTAGACACTTGAGCGCACAGTATACATTAATTACTCAAATAATCAACTTCTTCAATTAAAAATAAAGCAGTTGTAGAATCATGTTTGTGAATGCAATATGCTAAGCTCTGCTTTTGCTCTGTTTTTGATGGCTTGTGTGTGTGTGTGTGTGTTCCTCCGCTAGAGCTCCAGGGTTCACAGATGGCGAGATTTTGCGTTTGTGACCGTTTTTGCTCTTCACGAAGGTAGCTGCATTCTGACTTCGGGGATGTATGCTGGGTGTTTGCGTTTCCATAACCCATCGAACGCCGACATAAATCTGCTTGTGTATAATTATACAAGAAGGGAGTTAGGGCACTGAAAGGTCTGCACTCAAAGTTGACCTGGAAGATTGTCAAAGTCCCCACCTTTAATTCACCAGACGCTGCCGAGATTCAAACCGACTTCATGGACCCATGGGGTTGAAGTCGAACGGTCTTAACCACTCGGCTATAGCGTCCGTCACACTCCTCCCATGTTATAGGTTTGCATTGAGGCAGGAGAATTGGGCTTGTGCTGTACATACTGATCACAGGTCAGAAATACTTTTCATGTCAGCAGATTCCTTTTTTTCCCTTTTGTGAGCGAAATGGACATTCATTAAAAAAATGAAGTTTATATCATGTTTTGAAGGCAATTGGTCAGATCTTTAAATCAATATACTTTGTTGATGAATACAACAGGCATCCTGGTTTGAATGTTTTGTTCAACACTGTGTGTTTGTGTGCATATTATAAAGTCATATGTATTCTAAAAGTAATAATTATGCACATTCAAAAAATGTTTTTTATGACTCATTACTGTGTTGCATTGTAGTATTGTATTGTGCGCCTTCGCTTCAATACAGTCCGCCAAGCTGTAAATGGGTACCTGCCCTCTTTAGGGTCAGGGAAGGTAAGACAGAGAGGGAAAGGAGATGGGTGCTGCCCTCAACATGCTGGCCCCTGGAGAAGCTGAGGTCTCTGACACCTCGCTCCCCAAACAACAGCATAAGTTATGGGGACACCATTACCTTTTATGTGCGTGTGGCATAATTGGGCTTGTACTGTACACACTGAGATCTGAAATACTTCTTATGTCAACTGACAAGACGCCGGCATCCCCGCAATGGGAAGTTTTAATTTGACGTTTTCCCTTTCATTTATCTTTCTGTACCAGCAGTGTTTTAACAGATGCTGCAATATTCTTAAGAAAATTCAGGTTACTCTCCCTGGGGGAAGCACATCAACAAACACTGGCCGCACCAAGGGCCCCATTTTTTTTCCCCCTTGGACTTTCCCTGTCGGCAGGTATATATATTTCTTTCCCTTTAAGTGGCTTTTTCTGCAGGATTTTGTCAGGGGCAATTCTTGTTTCTGTGGGTTCTTTAACATGCGCTAAATATATATGGCACATGGGATCTTGGTCTATTATCATGTGAAAGATTAGCACCCAGACCACCATTCATGGTGTGGTGGAAATGTTGAGGCTACCATGACGAAGCCAGACAGGGGATTGTGGGATTGACTTTGACTTTGGATACCCATTGATTTTCCACATTCTGTCTTCTGCCCAGAGTTCACATCAGTCTGACCAATACCTTCAGTTTCACTCAGTTCAAATTCTCGACTTCCCCTGTGGGGATGCCAGGGGCCTGTCAGTATAAATAGCATCCCCACCTTCTGGAAATTCTGTGCGACTTCAGCTTGGGAGAGTTTTGATTTTTTCCAGAAGTCTTTCTGGAAAAAAGGCAGGATAATGGACCAAGAAGGCAGAAAATAGACAAGAAGGTAAAAAGGTAAAGGAGTCCCATAACCTATAAGGTCGTAGGGGAGCGAGGCGTCAGAGACCTCACTTCTCTAGGGCCAGCATATTGAGGGCGGCGCCCATCTCCTCTCTCTCGCTGCTTTACCTTCCCTGACCCTAAAGAGGGCAGGTACCCATTTACAGCTGGGTGAACTGGGGGAACTGTACTGAAGCCAAGGCGCGCAAACAGTCACCCATCCAACTGGTAACCACGCTCGATGCAGACAAGAAGAGCAGGCTGGAAAAAGGAGAAGAATGAGGGAATTCCAAGCGCAGACCTTTCAGAAGGTACCATGGGGATGCTATTTACACTTACACGTCCCCAGCATCCCCATGAGGGGAACTTTTACAGAGAAAAGTTTTTCCCTTTCTGTACCAGCAGTGTTGTACCAGCCCTCAATATTCTCTATGCTGTGACGTGATCTCCAGAAACATGACAACTTCTTTAGTGACAGGACACTTACAGTACCCCTTTGACATTATCACATCCACACATTTCATTCTCTTACATGTCATCAACTCAACTTGACAAAGGGTAGTTTTGTAAAAACTTAGGTTTTTTATTATTTTATTTATTTATTATGAATTGACAACACATGAGAACATCCAAAAGTATATGTACAGAGTTAAAAACACAAAGGTTAAAAAAGACACAGCAAAAACTCAAATATAGAACCAAAGACCTGCATGACATCTTGCAAGATCAACAACTACAGTCAACCTAGATCTGCATAGCCCCTAGTCTTCCTCTCTCTGTTGCTCTGATCTTCATCAACACACCACATGTACCTTACTTACAGTCAGGTGGGAGACAACACATACTCCAGAACAGCACACACACCCTGCTAATACCTTGACAAGGGGGAAAAGTCCTTCAAAGTCTGAGACTGAACAGAAATTCGAAAAAGAAACATTTATCAAAGAAACGCTAACAATAATATGCTTAGTTAACAGTAATATCGAGCAATAATTTGTGATGTTCGTAACCACGTTTTCCAATCTACTTCACAAGAAGAGCTAAGAGTGTACAGGAAAGAAAAAAAAGGGAGGAAAAGGACGGCGCAGGAACATCATTGTAAAAATCAAATTTTGTAAAATAATGAAACAAATACTGAGGACATAAAACTGTTAAAAATATACTCTCAATATAAAACTGTTCAAGGTTCTTTATATACAAAACATTTTGGCTTTGATCCTAAACAAAACCAAAAGCACAATCAGAAACAACTTCATCTCAAATCCCCAAAATCTGGAAGCAAACATGCAACTCCAGACTATGGAAAACAATGAAATTAATGGTTGAGTCACACAGTTCAGCCACAGAGAAAAATATCCATATTTTCAAGTGTGCCTTTCACTTTGGAAACCAATGTTAGTATCAATACAGTTCTGGTTTCATTACTGCTGGGCTGAGTCCCTGTACTTCAACGACAGGGACTTCAGTTTCACTGTAATTCTTAAAAAAAAATTTTTTTAATTAAAAAGGAGAGGAAAAAACCCTAACTAGAATAAACATGAATTTTGGAGATGAACAATGTTCAAAGAAAGAAGCTAGCAGTCGATGTGTTGATAAGCCTGTACATATTTGAGCATTATGTGGGTCATACTACTTAGACCCAAGATAAATGTAGCCTGTATGATTGCAAATGCGTAGGATGTTCTACCTACTGTATGGAGATAATATGACTTGTCGGTTAAAGGTAAAAGGTAAAGGTGTCCCATAACCTATAAGGTCGTAGGGGAGCGAGACGTCAGAGACCTCACTTCTCTAGGGCCAGCATATTGAGGGCGGCGCCCATCTCCTCTCCCTCGCTGCTTTACCTTCCCTGACCCTAAAGAGGGCAGGTACCCATTTACAGCTGGGGGAACTGTACTGAAACCAAGGCGCGCAAACGGTCACCCATCCAACTGGTAACCACGCTCGACGCTGCTTAACTTGGCTGGGGGAAAGCGAGTGCTCCGACCACTGAGCTATCCCGTCCCACTTGTCGGTTACATATGGATAAATGACTAGCGGTATGAAAAATGATACAACACAATGGCTATGCCACAGATATAAACAGGTAAATAATTTGATACACAGCACTGTTGCATAGCTCAACAGACACTCTGTTTATGGCAGTTGAACATGTGTAATGTAGTTCACCCCATGTATAATATGCTCCCCAACATTGAGACCTCTGCTTTGAGGTTACGAAAAGCAGATTTATGCAAAAAAGAATTCTCTTGCTCTCAGATGTATTTCATGTGGATCAATAAATGGTTAAACATTTCAAAAGTATACACACCATTTTTCTATTGAAGGGAGAGTGTACACCATTATGTCTTTAAACTCTTTCCCCCCCAAGTTGATAAGTAGGTGTCACATGCGTGACAGCACACACATTTTCTTAAAACTCCACAGAAAGACTATTTAGTGTGATAACCAAGGTTAATCTTATTGAACTTCTTCTTACTTAGCACATAATCAAAAGGGGACAAAAATCAAAACACAAAGTGCATTCAGAGTTGATCCTGGGGATCCAAACTGACTGTGCATTCAATTTCGTTTATTTACATTCAAGTAAGATTTCCTTTGGTCCCCACCCCCCAGGTTTTTTCCGGAATGATTACTATTCAAGTATTGTTGTGTGGTAACCCTGCTTCAATGACATTCTTTTGGTATTTTTAAGAACAGCTGAAAAACCAAACTAACAATGATCTTTGATGGAGAGAAGTCTTCTTAACAGAGGGGTATGTATGTTCTTTCGAGCCAGAAGGCCCATAGAGCCGGAGCTTATCCCGGTTTCTGTAGCGTTAAGCGAACTAATGGTTTTTCACCACCCCTGTGACAGGACGCTAGTCTGTCGCCAGATACTTCCCCAGCAGAGCTGGTACCCACTTGTACACCTGGGTGGAGTGAGGTGTCTTTCCCAAGGACACAACACCGAGCCGAGCGGGGATCGAACCCGCGACCTCTGGATCACGAGTTGACCGCCTAAACCACTCGACCACGGTGCCTCCTTAACAGAGGGGTGAACAGTGGGAAATCTTTCCTACACTTATAGTCAGTCTTCAAACGCTCCCACTGCAAAATATTTGGACAACCTGTGGGACTGCAGCAGGATTTTGTTCAGTCCTTTCTGCACTGTACAATGAATAGTGGTTTTTCAAAAATGTATACTTGAGCATGCACAATGTTAATGGAAAAATGAAGCTTTTGTATAGGGCTGAAGATGATAGGACATGATGACAAAAGTTCACCTGACCACCAGGTGTACCCTAATGCTGAGAACAAAACTACCACAGGTGGGCAGTTACTGACAGGGACCGGGCAAGGGACATGTAGACAAGTATGTATGTAACTACAGTTCCTGTGGGAATGTCTTTCTGCTGCAATGCATACAGATGCTAACTGTTCCAACACAGCTGCCACCACAATGTTGAACATTTTTTCTTTTCTTTTTAAAATTAAAAAAAGCAATAAAGCACACCTCCCCTCCCATCTTTTTGATGCACTTGGATCAGGAAAAAAAAGTATGTTCTTTCGAGCCAGAAGGCCCATAGAGCCGGAGCTTATCCCGGTTTCTGTAGCGTTAAGCGAACTGATGGTTTTTCACCACCCCTGTGACAGGACGCTAGTCTGTCGCCAGATACTTCCCCAGCAGAGCTGGTACCCACTTGTACACCTGGGTGGAGTGAGGAAAATAGGAGTAAAGTGTCTTTCCCAAGGACACAACACCGAGCCGAGCGGGGATCGAACCCGCGACCTCTGGATCACGAGTTGACTGCCTAAACCACTCGACAACGGTGCCTCCCCTTGGATCAGGAAACACTTGAGTAAACCTTGAATCTGTACTTCAAACACACTCCTGGTGCTTTATAACAGGCTCTTGTCTCTCCATACACTGTTTCATTCCTAGAAATAAAAGGGGCACACTATGGGGTTTCTGTTTCATTCCTAGAAATAAAAGGGGCACACTATGGGGGTTTGTTTCATCCCTAGAAATAAAAGGGGCACACTATGGGGTTTCTGTTTCATTCCTAGAAATAAAAGGGGCACACTATGGGGTTTCTGTTTCATTCCTAGAAATAAAAGGGGCACACTATGGGGTTTCTGTTTCATTCCTAGAAATAAAAGGGGCACACTATGGGGTTTCTGTTTCATTCCTAGAAATAAAGGGGGCACACTATGGGGTTTCTGTTTCATTCCTAGAAATAAAAGGGGCACACTATGGGGTTTCTGTTTCATTCCTAGAAATAAAGGGGGCACACTATGGGGGTTTCTGTTTCATTCCTAGAAATAAAAGGGGCACACTATGGGGTTTCTGTTTCATTCCTAGAAATAAAGGGGGCACACTGTGGGGTTTCTGTTTCATTCCTAGAAATAAAGGGGGCACACTATGGGGTTTCTGTTTCATTCCTAGAAATAAAGGGGGCACACTGTGGGGTTTCTGTTTCATTCCTAGAAATAAAGGGGGCACACTAGGGGGTTTCAAGAGGCAAATCTTTCTCTTTCTATGGTGGAACAGTTGGCAGCTATACACAGCACATACATGTTCAACAACAAAAACATATGCACTCATGCAACACACACACACACTGATTATGACATAAATACACACATGCACGCATTCATGCACACAGGTCAACAATATTACATACCGATACAGAAACACAATGTATGTGACATTCATTATTCATGCAGTTTTGAACAAGAACAATCATCTGGCAATTTTCTGTTTGTTTTGTACAAAATCATAAAACAAATACATCATCAAGTGGAAGAAAGAGTAAATGAACTATGGTACAGAATATGAGTGTTCCTACATCCCTGTATGACCAATTCTGGGGGGTACTTACAAATTTTTTTTTATTTTTATAACTGCCACAGATGGCATGGTACTGAGCAGGATATGATATGACGACATGATTAAAAAAAAAGAAAAGTAAATGCAACTTTTCAATGAGTTCACCACAGGTCAAGATGTTTGCCAGAATTTGAACTTACCCCAATCTTAACAGCAACTATTAAGACTCCATATGTCAAATCTGTTACTAAAAACACTTTCCTCAAACATGAATTCACACAAAAATGCTTACCTACCACTCAATGACCTTCATGATAGACTGCTTCCAAAAAAGAACAGAAAATAAAACAGGTAACAGAAATATCTGTCCATAACGTGGTCAAAACCCCTGACATGAATTAATTCATCCTCATCATAACCAAAGTAATTGTCATCTCTATATCTGAATTGTCATCTCTATATCTGAATTGTCATCTCTATATCTGAACTGTCAGTTGTCAACTGCTTAGTCACTCACGAGAAATGAACATGCACGGCCAAAGCTGACGATTCTGCAAAGCTCTGTGAATTTCAAAGGTCTACGTTTGTAAAGATTTCAGAGTTGTGGTTCCCCTGGAAAGCCATCCACCCAGCAGCTGTCACCTAAGCCTATGTGTTTCAGTCCATTTCTCACAGCAGAGAGGAGTGGAGTCAACAATCATGTACAAGGCAGCATTCAACTTTCACAATCTGTGATGTAACAGAGCACGCATTTATAAGAGTCAGTTAGACTCTACTGGTAGCACACCAAAATGCATGACAGCTCTGTTGTCACCATGTCAACTTTCCTGTTGATGTCATTTACTCACAGGTTTAATGGAACTGTTTGTGAACACGGAATAAAAATGGCTCCAATTCAATCATGAACAGAAACAAAACCCACACCAAAAACAGACTTGTAGAATTTTGGTTGGTTGGTTTGCTACAGACTGCGAATCCTTGCAGCACAGCTGACAGCAAAAGGGGGCAGCACCAGCAAAATCAGTCAGATTTTGCAGACCACCCCATACAAATTTCTCATCACTGCCTTCAGTTACATGTCTGGCTGCTGCCCAAGTTTGCTGGATGGAGGGGTTTCCAGGCACGTTTGGAATGAGCAACACTCATAGGAGGGAGGGAGGGAGGGAAGGAGAAGGGGTACGCAGCATAAACTGGCCCCCACAGACACAAACATCAAAGATCTACAACATACACCGTCTCTCTCGCCTCTCGACAACCACTGCTTACGCGCACACACAAAGGACTGGAGCAAAATCAGATTCAGTGGAGAAGTCCCGAAGTTCGTGATTGGGAGTGTAAAATCAATGCTTGAACGCTGACAGGTTGGATGCTAAAAACACCTCAACTTCTGTCCTTTGTCTTCATTATAGGAATGTCTATAGTATTACGTTGTTGTCTTCAGTTCGCTACCAACTGTCTATAAACGAGGCATTTTCACATTTCATAACGGAGACTTTAAATTAAAATTTTTCTTTTAAAAAACTCCAATGTACAGATGAAATTGTAATGGCTGAATTCAACTGCGATGGTGGTCCTTGTTCACAGAAGGTAAAGAAAAGAATAGTTCTTTGCTGCTAATTCTGAGGTCTGTCAACACCACGATAAGGTGGGTTTCCCCCCATCACTGTGAAGCAGCTTTCTATCCATTCCCTTCTCTACAAGATGTTCAGCAACAAGGTAAGCTTCACGGTCAGATAGAGAAATTCACACACTGACAATACTGGTGGCAGTTTTAAAATCTCAATACTGCACAAGGTCTACAAAGACACAGACTTCCTTCCTTCTTTTCATGCCTCTACTTCTCCAAGTTACAGTGGAATCTGCCCTGCCGCGCCTGTGTGGCGAGAGAGTGTGGGGGGGAGGAGGGGAGAGAGTGTGTAGCAAGCTGCCTTCTCAGAGCTGTAGTCATGTGAACGTTGGTCACACAATGAACACAAAGAAAAACCCTGTCTAGCCATGGCCCCACATCCTCACGCTGCCTGTCACCTACATGTACACGCACCACACACCATTCTCACCCCAGCCTCCTGGCTATGGACTGATCTTATCTTACGCCAATAATTCCAAAATATTATTATCCCCATTATTTTCCATAAAAATGCACATATAAATATAAGGAGCCACCAAAGACACTTGGGAATAGCCTTGGTTGCATTGCAATGACTGAAAAGGGAAAAAATGTTTGACACAAGTGCAGATTTTATCTTCTACTGTGTGTGTGTACGAGATTACACATTAGTTCACCTTGCACATAAGCAAACTTCTTTTATCATAAAAACACAGTCATTTTTCATCCCACTAGCTCTTATCAAGACCTCAGGTATCAGGCCCTACCAAGACTTCAGTTCTCTGAAATACACGGTATTCATTCCACCACTGGTGAAGAAGTTAACTGAACCTAAGGCAGTATCTCTCCTGTCATCAGTCAATCAAGATAAGCAACACTGGTAAAATTGTTTGGCTGACACACGGTGTGTCTGCTTGTACTACTGGAAATGACAGCAACTTTCTTGTTTGATTCAATGGCCAAAAAACCCCCCCAAACTGCTTTTATTGGAAAATGCACAAATACTGTATAACTACAGAGCATGATGCAGTGTGCAATAAGACACTTCAGATACAAACGATTGATGGGTAAATCTGGCTTAGAAAGCTGCCACTGATATGGCAATTATAAGAAATTATTTTATTTACTGATTTTTTTTCTTAAAATGCGTATCAAAGACTTCTGGGGTTGTGTGCATTTACATACAGTCCATAACCATTGGAGTCAAGTCATTCTCTAAGGAAAACCACTACCCAAAAAAAAAAAAAAAATCACACACCAAAATCTCGTCAAACTAGCCAATCATCATACATACTTGAGGAGAAATCCTCTCTGTTAATCTCTCTTACTTCCCCCAAAGCAAAACTCAAGCTCTTTATACTTTTTCTCGCTGTCCACCATTCAACCCAAACAGCATGTGGAGCGCTAACACATTCAACGAAATCAAGACAGGTCCATTCACTTCAATCCTTTCTCTGGTATTTTGCCATCTTGCGCACTTCTGACAACATTACATGTACATTACATATCCAACCGAACATTTTCAAGTCCTCGGCTCTTTCCGGGCTGTCTCCACCCCCTCCCCTGCCCTCCCTCCTGCAACAAGTCACTTCTGCAGGCGTCCATGCTCAATCTTAGCAGCCAGGAACTCGACCAGAATGAAGCAAAATCAGAGAAATAACTTGAGCAGGAAACTCAGGTTTGTTTCTTGATAACAATATAAAATATTTTTTAAATGATAAAAAAAAATTTTTTAAAAAGGGCTACCAAACCTTCATGACATAGCTATTCTTGCTTGTACTTCATTTCACTTCAGGGCCGCTTTACAGGAAGTGAGTGACCAAACTAAGAACAAGTGGCAATCGCTTTGCCTTGGGTGGGTTAATCTGGACAAATTTTGCACTACTAAAGTGGGTGTGAAATGTGGGCCCATTGAGGGGCCAAGTAGAGCCGTCACTTGCCTGTCTACATGTCTCGAATATATATCTCCTTCCCCAACCTCTGCATCAGGAAGAGAGAAAATTCAATACCTAAAAGAGTGGTGATGTAATTGCCCTTCATGGGATGATTAAAGTGTCTTTGACTTGACTTGACGTCATAACAACTGCCCCACTGTCTGCCTTTTAATGTTCAATGTGATGAACACAAAGGCATAAAAGGCCCCAGGATCAAACATTTTTAACACGGTACAATTTCTGAACATGAGGATAAAAATCATATGGTGACAATGGCAAACTCAAAAACGATTATGGTATTTCTAAAAAAAAAAAAAAAAAAAGAAAAAGATGAAAAGTCATGCATGTGTGATTTAGACATTGCTAAATGTATTGATGCCTTAGAGCAACAACCGTCTATCGCCAAAGCCACCATTTTCAAAAGTTTTGAGATACACTCATTTGAAAAGCTTGAAAGGTCAGAACAAATCAAGGATTGAATGGAAGTATTCAGTTTTTGGAAAGAGAATGGGTATTGATGCGATCTTTATCATAGCATCTTTATGTTGTAATACATGTTGAAGAAAGCGCATAAATGCATATTTACAACTGGTGGCCTATTTTTGCCCAGAATATTCTCGCAGTGTACAAGTGAAACTTTGATGTCCACTAATTTTGGTCTTCTCAAAGCGATGCTAGGCTAGGCTAGTTAGTGCAGAAAGTGGAATTTCTTATAAAGGCCAGGATAGCAAAAACACTGGCAGTGAAGGTAGACCACCTTGCTTGCAGAGAAAATACAGGGCATGGCACAAAGCTTGACCCTCTTTCCCAGATAAGATCACATTCCAGCTATCAGTTTTCAGCAGGAACAACCATATAAATCCTGCCCAACAGTCCAAGTGTATCACTCCTAGGCAAGAAGGGTTTGCACAGCTGGATGTCGGCTGTTGCATAGCCCTGTCCCAGATAATTGGCATTAGATTGGCATTAAAGGCTTTAGAGGAAAAGCGGGATGCTGTGCGGTAGTCTAGTGTACCCTGTGAAATTTGCTAGGGTAATTTTGAGCTACAAAGGTATTCTTCAAATATCTTTGAAATTAATAAAACTTTTATTTTATTCTTTTGTCATCTGAAAGTTCACAGTAAATTCTACCAAATATGAAAACATCGAAAATTGCTAATTTTTTCAGATAAACCATTGTTGCTCTAAGGCATTGGTATAATATATATAGGTGATTTAAAAGAATATTCAACTGTTGTGAAGAACCAGATATTTCTTTTGGCTGGAAGAGAAGAACGCTGAAACGCATTTCTAACAACAGTGAACCACGGCTTCCTCTACCATTTTCCTCCCTCTGCTAGATCAAGATAATCACTCTTCCATCTTGGCTAAGTAACCTCACAAACAGAAATATTTTGTTAAGCACTGAAACAACTATCCAATTTTTCCTGCAGCATGTCTCCTTAACTTGAACCCAACAACCTACACACAGTCTTCCACCAGAAATCCATTTTCAAAAACACCAAATAAAGTCAGCAGACTATTAATTTTCAGAACAAGATACAAAGAGGGTAACCCTGCTCCTCCAAAAATGGTACAACAGCACAGCATTACCTGTTCAGTCTATTTGATTTGTGCAGCTGCAGAATCATTATTGGTATTTAATTCCTTTCCTTCTTTAATGAAGAGTCCTGCCAGTGCAAGCATGAATTCAACAGGAGTAGTGTTGACCTGTACAAGCCGTCTTCAGGACAGCCATGGACATCAGTTTGGACCGGACTCTAAAGCAGCAGTGGAATGCTTGGGTTTACCCACCACCAGAGTGTATTATTTGTGACTGCATGTGGGCAAGTGTTTTGCGCATTTGATCCTGGCAGCTTCTCAAAGAAGACGTGATCACCATACCTTAGAATGTCTTTGACGCCTGCCTGCCTGCCACAGGACAAGGGCTTTGGGGCAGCCCCTACTTATCAACGTTGGATCGTGACTGAACAGGATGTATGGGCCCTTGCCAGAGGGGACCAATCACTGCCATCTCCTGACAAGGCTGTTTGGAGTGGAGCTGTAGATGCTGGTCTATCATGGCTTCTGCCCTTGCTACTATGAGACCGTATTAACTGAAAGATGATCTACACAGCAGGGGGCTTGCTTTCCTTTTTCTTCGTTAACAAAATTTCCACATCATGCTAACCAACGCATGGTGTGTGGGGGCGTAGTTTGAAGTTTTGAGATGTTCTCCATCGTTAAGAGAAGCTAGGGTTACCCCCATTCTTGTTAACTATTTCAACTACAAACGTCAGCAAACCCAAATGTTAATAAGTCAGACACACATCCAGCTCACTGCAAGTCACAGGCCAAAAATCAGCTTTGGGGTGATTGTCAGAACACAGGTGCACAACTCACACGCACACGTCATGTCACATCATGTCACTCCTTAATACAACAAAAAAAAACCCACCAACATATTTGAGCAAAAACAAACTGTACATGGTTTCCTTCTGTTCATGTTCCACCCACCCCCCACTTTACTTTCTATGCATTAAAAACATATTGTAGTTCTGAACTAATTTGAAGGAATGATCCATTTCTTAAAAACTTTTTTTTTTTAAAGGGGTCATGATTGTTTTAAAATTTCCACTTCTAAAGAGATTAATCATTAGCCTTTTACACTATCTAAATGTAGCATTATTTTGATATCTTCTTTAAAACACTGCCAACAATGCTTTAAAAAAATCACTTTAAAAATGTCTCTTTAAAATTAGACAACAGTTTCAAAAAATGAAACTCTTTCATGAATATGATTGATGTACAAAACTTGACTCATGCAAAATGAAGACTGCGTACAAGCAAACATCAAGATGAATGATGAGAGAACCTAAATTCAGAACTAAGGTTGGGGTGAGGGGGAACATGCAAGTTACAAGATTTTCTTCAACATGAAGCATCAGTTATCTATCTCCTTCCCTGCGATACCATTCCAATCATCTTTCAAGTGTCATACACTGCCATACCAAACCATTCCAATCAATTCACACTTAAAAAAACAAAACATTGCAATACATATGCTGGGAAACAACAATGAACAACAACAAAGGCAAAGCTGGACAACATTCAACTAGCCATTCTCCTCCACATTTGTGCCAAGAGCAAAAGCAAAAATGTACAGCTTTTTTTTCTCTCTCAATTTTACATGCAGTTAATAAATATGAGAGGGACAACAGGGGGGAAAATACTTAAAATATAAAACAAAACCAGACCACACATAAAAGTGAAAAAGCAAGGAATACGTGTGAAAAGTGGGCAGAGTGATGGGATAGGGAAGAGAAAACAAGGCTAGTTCTACACACACTTGTGCTAAGAATACAAGACAGCCTTGTCATCTTTAGACATATCCAATCTCCCCTCAGTTAAAAACAATATTGGCAAAAAGTAAAACAAAACAAACAAAACAAAAAAGTCAAAACAATGAGAAGTCAAAAATATATCTTTAAGTCCCATTGCATAGCGTTGGCGGCAATCCAATATACAGACCGACAATCTTTGTGCCCACCCAGCCCATACAAGCGTCAAGGAGCATAAGACAACCTGTGCTTGTTTCTACAGCTGAAAGTGGGGCCATTGGCCATGCACTTGTCCGTCTTCATTAAGTCTGTCCTGTCTTCTCTTCCCCCACTTTTTTTCATGAGGTAAAACAGTGAAGAGGACAAATGAAACAGTTTGACACTCTAACTGACCACGATGTTACGTCTGCTGTATCCACCCCAACCCCCTCTTTAGGATCAGCTGGACAGAAAACAGTGATTATTTGGAGGGAAAAAACAACCAAAAACCCCCCCCTGCCATTTGTAGTCCTTCCAAATCTCCTAAAAACTCCAAGATGAGACCACATGAAAAGAGAAGTGGTACCAAAAGCAAAACAAACAAAAAAAAGAAAAAAAAGAAAAGAAATTTATATCTAATTGAAGACACATGGCATCAATTGGTCCATTTTAGCTTCAGCGTCCTTCACAAGTCAAGAGGTCATTTTGCTTTTCTTTCTGTCCTTCAAAAGCAGCACATCATCATCATCAGCAGTGCTGACCCAATGAAGGACAGGAGCAGAAAAGGGGAGCTAAAAGGGTCTAAATGCTGTCTACTTTCCATATCTCATGCTTCATTTCTGATAATGTCCAGGGCTGCTGTTCCCTGTCCTCCTCACAGCAGCCAGAGTGACAAAGGAGCATGGCGATGAGAATATCAAACTACCCTACTTTTAAACGCTACATAAAGACAAACAAAGATGATGCCATGGAAATGAGTATGTCATAGATAGATGTACCGTATGCACACACACAGAGTTACTGGTACTAACAGTAATGATAAATGCTATAGGATTTGGATAAGACAGATAAATCTGTGGATTTTATGACACCTGCACAATCTTTCTCTTCCCTGATCTTTCTTCCAAACCCATCCCCTGTAGTCATGACATAGCTACACAGAAAGAAAAAACAAACAAACCCAAAATACCATACCACCACCACACAAAAAACACTGACAAAAATAATGTAGTATCAGGATTTAACAACTGATTCAACACGGTTTAATACTGTCAGGCTATTTCCATTTCCCTCACTGGATCAGTACATGGCCTCCTAGAGTCCACACAACTATCCAGAACCCACATTAGACATATATGCCAACATAACACTCGTCCACCACAGTGATGTCAGTCACCCACTGTATGCATGCAGTCTACAGAGGGCTGCCTTGACAGCAGACCTGTGTCTGATGGATGAGGGGTTTGCCTGTTCAAGGATCAGGCAGCATACACCAACAGAGCTGCAAGCAACTATGGAGACAGTCCAGTGTTTGAGTGATATCGTCAAGCCAAAATTGGGACAGTGAAACAGGAAAGTAAACAATCATAAAAACCCCAATCTTCAACCTGTCGTATTTCAAATGAACACTTAACAAATCTGCAGTCTGATGTCACATAGCTCGAGTCAAACTTACTTCTCTATCAAGAGCCCGCTTTTCCAACCTCTTATTACATGTATGTAATATAAATGCCATTGTAATTACATTGTAGTGCAAGGAAACTCAATTGGCGAAGAATACATGTTCCAAGTGACATCACTTACAATGGTAACTCCCCCCCCCCCTCCCTGGAATGACCCCAAACACCGGCACAGGACCTGCGTGTGTGAGAGTGTGTGAATATGAGAGAGAGAGAGAGAGAGAGAGAGTGTGTGTGTGAGTGCATACAACACTGGACCCACCTAAACTCATCACCAAGATCTGACACCAACACTAATGATCCCTGATGCTCTTGATTTGCAGACAACATGCCATATTCTGGATCAAGGCATAAGACCTTTTTTTTCAAAACCATGATCAAGACAGTGATGTTGCAAGATCAAAGGATCAGGAGTGGCTACAAACAGCAGTAACATGTATCCTAACGCTTCTGTTCCTACCACCTAACACACAACAACTCTACCAAACAAAAATCAATCACTTTTGAAATTACATATTCATGTCTCATGAACAAGGAACACTAAAGCTAAATGAGTAACAATTGGAATAATAATCATTCATCCCCACTCCAAACTAAAAAATGCACAAGTTTCCAATTCATGATCTGAACCCACTTCAAACTTTAACATTCCTAAAATTAGAACACACCTTCAATTCAACCCTTCTCTCTTTCACATGGGAAAGTACCTGAGTGCAAGGCATTCAAATGCTTTTGAAGACAGTACAAACAAATGCTGAACGATGGTGCCGTGGACAACACAGAGTCGGTTTAGCAAGCTGACAGCACTGAGAGAGAGAGCCTACTTTGCAAGCATGTACTTATCCTAAAGAGTATTTCCACTGAACATGTGAAATAGGTAATGACTGCATGAAACACAGTGACCAGGCTCTGAGACTTATGACCACATCTCCCATTCTAGTCAACAGACCTTATTTCTACAAACTTTACTTTCAGACTCAAGTGACTACAAACTTTCAGGCTCAAGTGACTGCTGATGTGGTATAAAACTGGTCAACATCCCCTGTTCTTGGGGAGAAGATCTTGTGCCATTTCATCAAGTCTGCAAACAACCACATGGACATGATCTTGATATGAACGCTTTGATGACACAATCTTGCAGTATTCTTCGATGGCAACAAAAAAATGCAGCCTTTCGCGACATGGTTTAAAACTGACCGACATCGAACTGACGGTGATCATGATGATGATGATGATACTCAGCACACTGTTTCAGGACGTTGTTTGTAACACGCTGCTGTCATACCATGAACCACACACACGCACACACAGAGCTGATAGCCCACCACCTCACTCAGTAGATGTAGGGAAAGATCCTGTAGCGCACGCGTTCACAGTAACGCTCCCAGCTGGCCCCGTATTTGCGCTTGCATTCTATATTGTCCCGTCGCTCGCGGTGGATCAGCAGGATCAGGAAGTAGATGGGGTAAAAGTAGGGGATGATGTGGCTGAAACCTGTCACACAGAAAACAATCTGTTCAGTGTTGCTGTCTTTTTTCTTTCTGTCTTTCTTCCTTCCTTGGCTAGAGCTATGAGGTTCACCAATGGTGACATTTTGTGTATGGGACTTAGACCACCACGAAGGTAGTTGCATTCCAACTTTGGGGATCAACACTCAGTGTGTGAAATATGATTTTAAATCTGTTGGAGGTGCATATGCGTGTGAGCTGTATGTATGTATGTATGGATGGATGTATATATGTGATGTATGGATGGATGGATGGATGGATATATAGATGTATGGATATACATGTATGAGTGTGTATGTGTGAGCACCCTTACACGTGTATGAGTGAGCATGTGTCTGCATATACTTTCATATTTGAGGAAAGGGGGAGAGAAACAGAGACAGACAGGAGAAAGAGAGTGCAGAAGGAACAGAGACAGACAGGAGAAAGAGAGTGCAGAAGGGACAGAGACAGACAGGAGAAAGAGAGTGCAGAAGAAACAGAGACAGACAGAGAAAGAGAGTGCAGAAGGAACAGACAGGAGAAAGAGAGTGCAGAAGGGACAGAGACAGACAGGAGAAAGAGAGTGCAGAAGGGACAGAGACAGACAGGAGAAAGAGAGTGCAGAAGGGACAGAGACAGACAGGAGAAAGAGAGTGCAGAAGGGACAGAGGAGAAAGAGAGTGCAGAAGGAACAGAGGAGAAAGAGAGTGCAGAAGGAACAGAGACAGACAGGAGAAAGAGAGTGCAGAAGGAACAGAGGAGAAAGAGAGTGCAGAAGGGACAGGGACAGACAGGAGAAAGAGAGTGCAGAAGGAACAGAGACAGGAGAAAGAGAGTGCAGAAGGGACAGGGACAGACAGGAGAAAGAGAGTGCAGAAGGAACAGAGACAGGAGAAAGAGAGTGCAGAAGGGACAGGGACAGACAGGAGAAAGAGAGTGCAGAAGGAACAGAGACAGGAGAAAGAGAGTGCAGAAGGGACAGGGACAGACAGGAGAAAGAGAGTGCAGAAGGAACAGAGACAGGAGAAAGAGAGTGCAGAAGGACCAGAGGAGAAAGAGAGTGCAGAAGGGACAGAGACAGACAGGAGAAAGAGAGTGCAGAAGGAACAGAGACAGACAGGAGAAAGAGAGTGCAAAAGGGACAGAGACAGACAGGAGAGGATGGATGGGACAAGAGACAGAGCGGAGTGAGAGATTGGAAAAGGAACAGAGACAGACAGACTAATGGCAGGAAGGAGAGGGTGGACAAGGCAGGGCGAGGACTGACCGCAGCACAGGGACCAGGCCAGCGCCATCATGAGGTCTCCCAGGTAGTTGGGTTTGCGGCACAGGCCCCACCACCCCGACACCAGCAGCCGCTTGCCGCTAGGGGTGGGCATGGTCTCCAGGTCTGCACACCCAGCAAAGAAGGTCACACCAGCTGTTATGTCATGTCACTGTCAGCACAGGGAGCATAACTGGCATGTGTCACACATTCTGTTATTTCAAATTCAGTGCTGGAGTCATAACTGACAGCATCATGTGTCACATCATCTATCATGTCATGTTCCATTCAGGAATCATAGCTGACATGTCTCATAAAATGTATCAAGTCATAGCCAGCGCAACCGACATTACGCACCATACACTGTATCACGCCAGGGTCTAGTCAGTGCAGGCTAAACTCACCTTCACGTCAGATCCTACCAAAGAATCACAAAACACTTCATCTCCCACATTACAGTGCAGGCAATGGACAACTCCGGCCTTCTCTCTTACCCCGTCCACTACAGGTATCCTAAGCTACACAACATTAACCCTAGTGGCGCGGTTCCCGGAATATTCCGGGAAAGGCGGGTCTAGGCTGTGTGGCAGATCCCGGAATATTCCAGGATAACGTGGGTGGTCATAGTTGAAAGCTTACTTTCGCTTTCAAAGGTCAGCCAATGAATGTTAAGGCCGTTGTAGGCCCGCAGAAAGGGGTGAAGGTCGTTTGACACACACAAGCAACGAAGAATCTGATTGGTTAAGAGTGTATTTTAATTTTTTTTCGGACCAGCCGAGATCGTCTTCAACAAAAATGGCGGCCAGCGTTTGCACTAGAATTTCTTCAAGCGTTTTTCGAGCTTTTTTTACAAAATTGACAGCGAGGAGGAGTTTTAGAGGCTGGATTTGGTTGAAATAAACAATGAGAGAGACGATGAGGTAAGGATTGTGGAATATTTTTGAAAAACTTGGTAAAAATCGATCGCGATCGGACTGAATCGAGCGGTGCTAGTTTTGCTGGATGGACTTTTTCGCTACTCGGCGATTTCGACGTCACAGATTGTTTTACTTTATTTTGACGCAACGAGGCTTCGAAATAACTGTTGTTGAGTCAAATCGCTATGCTGCTGAGTACTTTGCATCACATGAAATCAAGCGATCTTTGTATTTTTGTCATAGAAAGCCACCACTTCGCACATTCCGCCATGACGGTCGCGATGGCGTCGATCCTGTCGCTGAACTTTTCCGAGTATTTGGTGACCGATAAAGCGATACAAACTCCTTATTTTTGGAAAACTAATGTCAAGAAATAGTGTTTACCTAATCATGACATTTATGCACCGCAAGAACTTTGCTTATCGTGTTAAAATTGATCCGGGGCCCTGACAGTGGAACAGTGATCGGTAGTGCGAACATGATTTTTTTTTTTGAATTTTTTTTTACATAATCATAAACACTACACACTATTATAAAATTATACTCATTTAAAAGCATATTATCTCTTCTTTCCAGTGATCTATAGCTTAACACATTTAATTCAGTTTTATATATCAATATCAAGGGTTGTTTGAGCCCACCATGCTCCAAAACAATGCTAGCCAATGTTAATTCAGCCAATAGAAGTGAGGCTTGTTGCTGTTTATTTAGCGCTACTAGGGTTAATATAACTGATGTGTCCACCAGCAAAACCATTGCATGCTACACTAAATTTCTTCTTCACCCTCTCCCTATGCCCCTGTAGTCAAAACCCAAGGATCGAGTGTGTGTGGTTTTCTGCTTCAGCATGAAATACCTCAGGGTTTTTAAAAATTTTAACTTATTTATTTATTTAATTTTTTTTTAAAAACAATTTTCTGAATATTTCAACAGACTGATTACATTATCTTTATGTTGGAACTCAAAAAGGAAAAGAAGACATGAAGAAGAGAAAAAAAAGAATTTTGAAAAAACTTGCCATTCCCACACCATTTTCTACATAACCTCACAACTTTAGTATAAGTATGGAATATATGCATGAAGAGACGCCATCATAAAAACAGACATGTAGTAAAGTGAAAACTCACGAGAGAGACTGGGATTGTAGGGGTCTTTCCTGAAGTCATTCTTCTGGGAGTTGGAACCACGGAAGATCATGTAGCCAATCACTGCACACACACACACAATGTAAAGAATGAACCGTTACCCCTACATACAATGTAAATCTTCTCTCTCTTTCCCTCCATACACAATGTAACTTTTTTTTTTAACCCAATATACAATGTCAAATATGATTTTTTGTCCCTCCCCCCCTGTAAACTTGACATTTTGTTTCTGAAAAGCTGACCAATAAGCCCCTTAACACCTGTGGCCACAATCTGAGTCAAGTCAAAAACACTTTAATCATCCCATGAAAGGCAATTACTCGCAGGTAAAGAAAATGAAAGGAATATCAAGATACAACAAATGTCTGAAAGATACCTCAATGTCTCCATTTTCCTTCCCCCTCCCCCCAAAAAACACCCTGAACAGTTGGCAGTGTGATGGCCAGAGATCCCTTTACACATGCTTTCCCAAGGAGGCACATTTGATGACATGCAAAAATTATAACCAGCAGACTAAAAGTAATTTTGAACGATAAAACACATTCACAGCCTTTGTATCCTACATTCAACAGACAAAGAAAAACAAGGCAAGTATTCAAATTGCCAAGTCACACAATACTTCTTGATTATCATTATATTTTGTATTTATTTATAAACATCAGATCTTTATTTCTCCAATCAATCAAAGATGGTGGACTGTACTGGACATAGAATAACGGCATGTCACACATTCAAACAAGACATAACCCTGCACACTAAGATGTACGGCCCTTGAGAGGAGCTTGAAAGGACTTGCCACTATTTCTCCCAAACATATCCTACAGTGTAAAAAGTGAACCCAAGAAGAAGACACATTCACACGAGGTAGTATTGCTTCCCAGCCCCCGACCCAAAAGCAGCAGGAGAAGGGCGGCACGAACCATTGAGGACAGCGATGGGGGCCAGGCAGTACCAGGGCAGAGACAGCCTGCTCTCCAGCAGGAAGCGGGGCTGCAGGCAGTACAGGAAGGGCACCCACACCAGGTCCCCAAAGGCCAGCATGAAGCCAAAGCCGTCGTGAACAATGTCCATCGTTGTCAGAATGGCTTCCTGTACACACACACACACCACACCGCATCACTGTTAGTTCACTGATGTTGAATGTGGCATCCTCTTTTGATCATTTCTCCAGCACCATAGGTACCTTTTTAAACATGGAACCAAAATCAGTAACCATCTGTTGCAGTAATTTTGCTATTAGTAACCTATAATGGCCAGTGAAGACCTGAGGAAATGGAGAAAGAGGATCATGTTGTTATCACTGGGTGTGGGCAGCTAACACCAAACTTGGTGATGCTGAAAGGTGAGAACCTGTACTGGGTTTTCATTTCTTTAAATTCTTCCTATCACCATCCACCACTGTCCACACTGCCTGAGAAACAAACCATGTCACTTACAACCAAACCATGAAACTTTGCTGAGTTGTGTTGCTGCATTTCAATTTTGTCTCTGTGTTCCATTGTATTGTTCATGAACCCTGCAGAATACTTATGGACTGAAACACACCAAGTATCCATTCTGCTGATGGTGACTGACTTGATTGGGTTTTTAAAAATTTTTTGGGACTCATTAGCAGCAGTCACAGTTCAGTACATTTCTAAACGATTGATACTATTTTTCTATCTATCTAGTCATTGGTAATTTGGTACTAAACCACTGGTAGCCCAAATCTGGTCAGAAACAATTTTTTTTCTTGCTCCTTTAAAAAAACACCCCACAATCCTGAGATTTGCATAAACAGACTGAAGCCTGACATTTTTAGCGAATGTCCCCCCCCCCCCCCCCCCCCCACCCCAGACAAATGTCCCAGCAACCCACAGCATGGATATACACAATATATGCAAGTGGATAAAAAGTTATAGTTGAACTACAATGCCCTGGGAAAACATCCTGCATTATATATAGAGGGGGGAAAAAAAATATCCAAATGACCTGGGCGAGAAGGGCACAACAAAAAACACACACCAAAAAGTCCTGCAGAACAATGAATGTCCAGACACCAATACACAGTACAGACAAAAGCACCCCTGACTCACCTCAAACCACAAGGCATCAGCAACATAAATGAACTGGAAGACGCAGACCATGGTGAGGGCAGGGGGGAAAGCGCCGTCTCGCTGGTAGGCCTCCACCAACATGGCAGCGTTCAGCATGACCCAGCCAATCAGACCTGGGCGCAGCTCGCAGAACACCTTCAGGTCCAGAGGCCCGACGCGGGGGTTCAGCTCATGGCCCATGAAGAAATCGTAAATGACATTCCCTGTGGAGTGGACAGACAGCAGTCAAGAGTACTGTCATGGAGCAAGTTGTCAGCACCCGAGTTTATTTTATTTTATTTTTTTAAAACCTCTACAGTGGTAATGAGGTATCAAATTATACACTTTTCTGGCAGATGTGCACTTTTAGGTGCCTTACCAGAAACAGCTAATGTGTGCCACATCACAAGACATACACATACCACAAAAAATAACCAAAGAAAAACACTCAGTTTTCCTATCAAATCATAAACTTGAATATGATAGACAGGAGAGATGGAAGGGAAATTAGACTGAAATAGAGACGAAAATAGCTGATACAGACAAAAGGATTTCTCTTCTCTCTTTTTTTTGAAAAAATCATTTAAACTACAATCATATCCATCAACCCACATTAAAAAAAACCTGCAGAAATTTTTAACTAAACTAAAACATTCTTATTCATTTTACAGACCTGTAACATTCTTTGGCTGTCCATGCATTTGCTTTTCTGCCTAAAATAAAGTGCTTCTGTGGGAGGGGGAGAATCTCTGTCACCCCCCAACTCCCGGCCATGAATGGTCTATGGATGGATAGCAAACCCTTGCACACACACACATGACAGACACTCCCAAGCAGTACCTGTATTGCCTGGCAATACACACACACACACACATGACAGACACTCTCAAGCAGTACCTATATTGCCTGGCAATACACACACACACATGACAGACAACTCTCAAGCAGTACCTATATTGCCTGGCAATACACACACATGACACTCTCAAGCAGTACCTGTATTGCCTGGCAATACACACATGACAGACAACTCCCAAGCAGTACCTGTATTGCCTGGCAATACACACATGACAGACACTCACAAGCAGTACCTGTATTCCCTGGCAATACTCACACACACATGACAGACACTCCCAAGCAGTACCTGTATTGCCTGGCAATACACATGACAGACACTCCCAAGCAGTACCTGTATTGCCTGGCAATACTCACACACACATGACAGACACCTCCCAAGCAGTACCTGTATTGCCTGGCAACACACACATGACAGACACTCCCAAGCAGTACCTGTATTGCCTGGCAATACACACACATGACAGACACTCCCAAGCAGTACCTGTATTGCCTGGCAATGATCGCTTGCTGGGAGGGATGAAGCGAGCCTTGATGTAGAGGAAGAAGCTGAGGAAGAAGCTGAAGACCACGCCAGCTGTCATCATCTTGAAGAACTTGGTGTAGATGACCGTCACCGGCACTTTGTAGTACACGGCCACCCCAAACCCCAGCAGACTGACCAGCAGGGCTAGGAAGCCTGTTGGCAAAGAGAGAGATTTTGTTCATGTCGGCAAGGAAACTTTTTAAAAAAATGTCGGCAAGGAGATATTTTTCATGGACTCAATACAACGATGATGCACAGGGTTACTAGTGACCCCCCCCAAATCAGAATCATACAAGAGACAGAAAAAGAAAGTTTGGTATGAATGTTGGTGTAAACACGTGTGTATGTGTGAACACGTGTGTGTATGTGTGTAAATGCAGCATGTCTGTATGCACTTGCATGAGCTAGCACCACAACAAAAGTCAAACTTGGGCATGTATTTGCATTCTCAAGTGTTTGCATTTCTGTTATGTGCACAGCGTGAATGAATACAAACACATCTGCCAACATGTCTGCTTCATAACAATGTACATATTGGGAATAAAATCAATTATGCCAGGAAGCTGACTTGACATCAAATTCATTTCAAGCGGCTAATACGACATGAAATATATTTAACTATGTCAAGAAACCAATCTGACATAAAATTAAATTGTTTCAAACTCATACGACCTCTGATTCTCACTTCTGACTCTCATCCTTACTGAAATATTATCCATCATACCTACAATCGTATATCGTTGAGCATAATTTTATTCCAAATTTCCCCATACTACATACTAAAGCAGCGCTGGGTCTGGAGTCTCTAAGTCTTCGAGTGTCTGCAAATCTCAAACCAACACTACCACACTAGTTCTAGACTAACCATTCATGCACAAGACTCAAACCAACTCGACCATACTACATCCAGACTGAACACACACACAAGACTTAAACCAATTCGACCACACTGCATCCAGATTGAACACTCTACACACACGACTCTAACCAACTCGACCCCACTACATCCAGACTGAACACTCACACACAAGACTCAAAAACCAACTCGACCACACTACATCCAGACTGAACACTCATGACTCAAACCACCTGTACCACACTACATCCAGACTGCACACACACGACCACCTGTTCCACACTCGCTCGTTCCAGACTGACCATTCATGCGGTACTTGAGGCGGTCCCCCGACTTGAGAGGCTGGCCCTGCACCACGCGGCCCACGGGCAGAACGGCCAGCAGGGCCTGCAGGAGGAACCAGCCCAGGAAGATGAACGTGGCCTCCATGCCCACCAGCATCGACAGGCTGTTGGGCAGCTTGGGCACCTCCAGAATCGTGCACTTCCCCTGCAAACCACCCAGTTCACACATTCGAAATGAGTTTCTAAAAAAAATTGGAGCAAATGTTGGAATACTGCAAAATCCAATCTACTGGTCATCTTTCAAAATTCAGAATATAAATGTTAACATTAGTGTGAATATGTTTTCTATATATTACGCATGTGTGTGTAGCCAGTGTGTATATATACATGCATGAGCGCGAATGCAAATACATTTACACTGTTTACAACAAGAACAAAAAAGTAGACACAGGTAAAAACTAAAGAAAAAAAAAACTGGCCTGGTTTCATGACAATTGGATTTTATGAAAAATGTCAAAAACTGAGTGTGATATGCAGAAGTTTACACTTCCCACCCCCAAAAAAGCAGTTGCAAAAAGTAAATTTACAGAAATGCAAAACCAATACAGCAAATTGACTGTGCGTGTATTATGTGTATCCAGGTGTCAGCCTGAATTGGAAATGTGCCAAAGAGTGCGCATAAGCATGAGTGTTGTGTCATGCGACAATGTCCCCCCCCTTCACAAAACGAGATGGATGGTGCAGTGTGGCCTCAGACTGACGTGCAGTTGTCAACACCCTACACAGGGTTAGGTCACTCTGACAGGGATAACTGGTCATCACCGACCACAATGATTCACCACCAACCACAGTTTAGCTATATACACAGCTCCCACACACAACTTGCAAGCAAATCAACACTACAGTAAACATGGTTTCAATTTCCACAGTATTTCTTTATCAGGGAGAAAGTAAAGCCTTGCCATTTTTAAAGTCTGTGCAATCAATTTACACCCCCCCCCCCCCAAAAAAAACAAACCAACAACCACCTTGGAAGCATTTTCATGGAGCACAAAGTTTTTCTTATAAAACACATAGCAAAATTCAGCTTCCTCGATACCTGAAATAGGGCAGTAACTTTATGGTGGTAATGGCGCACCAAAAACCAGACTTATTCTAAAATGTGTGACAACTCAAGTTGTATTTTCCCAGAAATATATGAGATTACAACAGGATTAATCTATGTAGGTTAGGATAGGATCATCTGACTTCTGAACTTCCTGAGAAGCCAAAGGGGGCTCTAAATAACACTGAAACTTTCAGGCAGCCAAGTCTGGGACTGTTAGAACCTGGCGGAGCTGCACCGTCTTTCCAGGTGACAGACGGCATGCTGGGTATGTATGCTGCTGTCATCCATACCACCAGCCACAGCTGGACGGACCACTCTTCTATAAAAGATGGACAACTTATTCGCAAATATGCCAATGTGCTCACTTATCAGATCTTGACAGAGGACTGGATGTGAAAAAAAGCCATCATGTGTGCTTATTCTTTTCCCTCAATAAAATGTTTTAAATTATCTAGGATAAGAGTCTCATCCGAAAAACATGCAGGGAAATGGAATCAGAAGCAATGTTCAAGTTTCCAGAGGAAAGAAATAAAATCCCCTAAAACAGACAGCTCAAATCTGTGCCCTCAGTTTACCACCACAATGATCCACTGGTTTATCAATCCCACCTCACCTCCTATCACACACATCAATAAAGAAAGAAAGAATTAAATATATATTTTTTTTAAAATGGTGCAGTGTGGCCTCAGACTGACGTGCAGTTGTCAACACCCCGTACTGGGACACTCAGACAGGGATAACTGGTCATCACTGACCACACTGACTGACAACAACAAAAACCCACTAAAGACAAACTGGAACAAAGAAGGAAAAGCAAAGAAAGGCACCAACAGACTGAAGTTCAGATTTCAAAATAAAGCAGAACTAAAAAAAATCTGTTCCACAGAGAAAGAGAAATCCCCGCCCGCCCGCCCCCCCCCCCCCTCAATTTTTTTCTTCTTCTAACATGTCAATTTCAGAGAATGAGATACTTTGAACACTCAGATTCCCAAGCATATTAGACAGTAAAAGGAGATGTGTGCATCACTTGTGTGTGTGTGTGTGTGTGTGTGTGTGTGTGTGTGTGCTCAGTTTACCACCACACTGATCCACTGGTTTATCAATCCCACCTCACCTCCTATCACACACATCAATAAATAAAGAATTAAATACTTTTTTTTTTTAAAAAAAGGTGCAGTGTGGCCTCAGACTGACGTGCAGTTGTCAACACCCTGTACTGGGACACTCAGACAGGGATAACTGGTCATCACTGACCACACTGACTGACAACAACAAAAACCCACAAAAGACAAACTGGAACAAAGAAGGAAAAGCAAAGAAAGGCGCTAACATGTCTTTCAGAGAATGAGATACTGTGAACACTCAGATTCCCAAGCATATTAGATAGTAAAAGGAGATGTGTGCATCACTTGCGCATCACGTGTGTGTGTGTGTGTGTGTGTGTGTGGTGTGTGTATGTGGAGTGTGTGTGTGTGTGTGTGTGTGCTCAGTTTACCACCACACTGATCCACTGGTTTATCAATCCCACCTCACCTTCTATCACACACATCAATAAAGAAAGAATTAACCCTAGTGGCGCGGTTCCCGGAATATTCCGGTAAAGGCGGGTCTAAGCTGTGTGGCGGATCCCGGAATGATGTGGGTGGTCATAATTGAAAGCTTACTTTCGCTTTCAAAGGTCAGCCAATGAATGTTAAGGCCGTTGTAAGCCCGCAGAAAGGGGTGAAGGTCGTTTGACACACACAAGCAACTAAGATTCTGATTGGTTAAGAGTGTTTTTGTTTTTTCCCCCTGGACCAGCTGAGATCGTCTTCAACAAAAATGGCAGCCAGCGTTTGTACAAGAATTTCTTCAAGCGTTTTTCGAGCTTTTTTACAATATTGATAGCGAGGAGGAGTTTTAGAGGCTGGATTTGGTTGAAGTAAACAATGAGAGAGACGATGAGGTAAGGATTGTGAAATATTTTTGAAAAACTTGGTAAAAATCTATCACGATTGGACTGAAATGAGCGGTGCTAGTGTTTGCTGGATGGACTTCTTCGCTACTCGGCGATTTCGACGTCACAGATTGTTTTACTTTATTTTGATGCAACGAGGCTTCGAAATAACTGTTGTTGAGTCAAATCGCTATGCTGGTGAGTACTTTGCATCACATGAAATCAAGCGATCTTTGAATTTTCGACATAGAAAGCCACCACTTTGCACATTCCACCACGACGGTCGCGATGGCGTCGATCCTGTTGCTGAACTTTTCCCGAGTATTTGGTGACCGATAAAGCAATACAAACTCATTTTTTCAAAACTAATGTCAAGAAATAGTGTTTACCAAATCATGACATTTATGCACCGTAAGAACTTTGCTTATTGTGTTAAAATCGATCCGGGGCCCTGACGGTGGAACAGTGATCGGTAGTGCGCACACAATTTTAAAATTTTTTTTAAACATAATCATAAACACTATTATAAAATTACACTCATTTAAAAGCATATTATTTGTTCTTTCCAGTGATTTATAGCTTTACACATTTAATTCAGTTTTATATATCAATATCAAGGGTTGTTTGAGCCCACCCTGCTCCAAAACAACGCTAGCCAATGTTAATTCAGCCAATAGAAGTGAGACTTGTTGCTGTCTATTCAGCGCTACTAGGGTTAAATACATTTTTTTTTTTTAAAAGATGGTGCAGTGTGGCCTCAGACTGACGTGCAGTTGTCAACAACCCCGTACTGGGACACTCAGACAGGGATAACTGGTCATCACTGACCACACTGACTGACAACAACAAAAACCCACTAAAGACAAACTGGAACAAAGAAGGAAAAGCAAAGAAAGGCACCAACAGACTGAAGTTCAGATTTTTTAAAAAGCAGAACTAAAACAAGAACCCCTCCAGCTTTTTTTCTTCTGAAAAATCTGTTCCACAGAGAAAGAAGAAAAAAAATCCCCCCCCCCCCCCCCCCACTTCTTCTAACATGTCAATTTCAGAGAATGAGATACTGTGAACACTCAGATTCCCAAGCATATTAGACAGTAAAAGGAGATGTGTGCATCACGTGTGTGTATGTGTGTTATGTGCGAGTGTGTGCACACACACTAGCATGCTTGTGTAGTATTGTGAAAAAGGGTACATGTGGGATGTGTGTATGTATGCGAGGTGCGGCAGTGTCTCTTTGTGACAAAGCTAGAGATGACCAGGTGTGCATCCTCACCTTGCGACAGGCCAGGTTGATGAGGTAGACCATGGCAGGCAGGAAGAAGATCATGATGAAGGCGCCGATCGGTCCACCAAACTCGTAGTGAGTGGTGCGTGGTACCGGTTTCTCCTTGTCTGCTCCCGTCATGTTGCTCTTGGCTTCCAATGTGATCTTCTCTACTGTTTTACTGGACTCCTTTCTCTGTACACAGATACAAGATGGACAATGAAGATGAACCTGACACTGCTAGTGAACAAATAAACAAACTAAAACTGTGACTAAAAGACTTTTTCTCTTTTCCTTCTTTTTCCCCCCCCCTTTTCCTTTTGTTTTTGACTAGGGTGGCTTCTATCTTTCTTGATGCAGTAGTCGGCACGACTGACAACTCCTGAGAGGCTGTGTTTCAATCCCATCAAAAGCTAGAACATTTTTCTGTTACAGCAGCTAACTCTCACTCAGAGCGGAGCATGTTTCAGGCTCAAAAAGAACACTGGGAGCACACAGTCAAGCATCCTCTGCTTTGGGAACAGACAGCTGAATATGATTCTCTTAGCGAACACTGCAGATGTTTGCACCTTGTTAAAGCTGGGATGACATAATAAGCTTAGATGACAGAGCTTTCACAGTCTTCTCTGCGACTGTTCTACATAGTACCATCCTCCTCCTCATCAACAACAGTCATAATGAAAAGGAATCAGTTTTGTATTCCAAATCCCCTGTTGCCCCGAGTTCATGGTGATCTGTTTCACTATCTCCTCCACTCCTTTCTGGGCTTGTGGTGAGGGGGTTCAGGCACAGGCACAGACACTGAGGAGACAAACCTTCACAATCTGGAAATTCATTCACAACTGTGGTCTGAGGCACGTGGTGACATCTATCAGTAAAAATCAGCCTCCCACTTGGTCAGGCTCCACTAGTTTCCTCTGTAGAGGATCGTGTATGTGACAGCTTTTGCCCACCATGAAGGTAGCTGCATTCTGACTTCAGAGATCTGCTTTGTGTAAAATATGCATGTGAAAAATAAAGTTTATGCACTATCTGAAGACATCCCTTTCTTTGAGAACATTTTCCTTCTGTATCAACATTGACTCGTGTATTCACAAACACTTTCATTCAAACAGAAGAAAGACTCCACTGGCATCTACTATCACACACAACTTGTGAAGATGTTAAATGAATTTGACTACAAACAGTTAGTGCACTTACCTCCTGAGCCACAATGTTGGCAATGCGAGTTGACTGTCGGACAGGTGTGACAGAAGCCTTTTCCTGACTGGAGACGACAGAGCGGGTTTTACGTCCAGGCGAGTCTGACCCTGCGCGTGTTCGCGATGAAGAACGCGTTTTCTTTGTCTGGGAGACTGCTCTTCCTCTACTGCGGCTGCGACTGCGAGATGCAGATTTGCTGCGCTGTCTGGAGCGAGCTCGAGTCTGGAAAAAAGAAAAATCAGATAAACATAAACTCCCACACTGACAAACTGCTCTTTAGCCATACTTGCACATGTATACATACATTTTATTCTACCCCAGAAATAAAATCTCTTCTCTATTTTATCATGACAAAAAAACCCAACAAAACCCCAAAACAAAGGAAAACACAAAAATTAATATTTTTCCTCAATCGGTGCAGAATATACAGGGTATATGAACACTAAGTGTTAAGGAAGATGCAATGCTAGATAATACAGAATAAAAAAGGATAGGTCGTTTAGACGGAATGGATATACATCAGTCCCATCCTCTCCTATATTTACACCGACTGTCAAGCTGACCACACCGGCCATGTCATGGCCAATGCTGCATCAGAAAGAGACTGGTAAGCAAGACAACAGGCTGTCTGAGTCAACGATCAACCACTAACCGGTTTAACAATCTGAAGGAAAACAGGCAGCATTCTATGATACAAAGCATATGAATCTCAGATACACCCACAGTGTGGATTTACATAATTCCATCGCAACCATCAATATGCTAAAAAAAAAATTTTTTTTACATAAAAATAACCACCCCTCAAAACCAAACAAGCAAAAAACTAACAACCCTAACACAAGAAAATTGCCAGTAAAAACACAACAAATAAAAATACATACACAATAAATGGGACAACCCCCTCCCCCTTTTTTAAAACAAAAAATAAAAAACAAAAGACCCCCCCCCCTTACAAAAAATACACACAGAAAAGATGTCTTGATTTATCATAACTTTTATTTTAAAAGAAGAAAAAAGAACACAAAAAAAGGGTACGGTGAATGAATCAAAACTGAAGGAGAAAAAAACATACAGAACACACCTGACTGAAACTTCTGGCATAAAACCTTCAGTTCCTTTTAAGCTACTTAGGAACACTTTTCATGCTGAAAAAGCCTCACAACCCTACATGGGTCCAATGTTAAAAAGACTGGATGGATGACAGTATGTGAATGAGTTTGCACTGTACCATGACTCATAAGGTTTGTTGGAGGGGTTTTTTTGGTAAGCCTAGCCTGTCCATTTACGGCTAGAAGCAGACTAGAAGAGTATAATCATGAACTTTAAATCTTAGCACACTAAACAGAAAAAAAATTCTAAATTAAAAATGCATGCACACAGTGTTGAACCATAGAACAGCCCCTCCCTATACCCATGATACCTTTCAGCTGAGAGGTCAAGCAAACAACGCTCAAGACCAAAATCTTGCTATGTATCATTACAGAGTGTATCACTGTATGTCCAAATGATGATATTGAGTTTTAAAAATACTTAACACATGCAGCCAATGATTCTACAGACTTAACAGATATGCAAAACGAGATCATATACATGCAGAAACACAAAACCACAGAGCAGAAGTTGTCAAGAAAGGTTAACCCCCCACCCCTCCTCCCCACCCCCATTTATCTTGCGAAATGTTACCTTGAAATCACTTCTGGACTTTCCTGCACTATCACAGAGTACAAATTATACTAGTTCTTGAAGTTAACTTTAGGAAACGAGAATCTACAGATGAAATCAGATGAGATATGAACACTCATCATTTGAATTTCCCCTCATTTCACAGAACTCTTTTTGTTTGATGCTTAACTTCTGCAGGAAAACAGCAACTTCCAGAACAACCATTCAGACCACATGAAAAGAATGTTGCAACAAAAGATGTAACGAAAATCCATTCTTATTCTCTAGCAAACACACAGAGTCCGGCAAATAAAGAAAGGGAAAAGGAAACCCAAGGAAGAACTCTCCCTGGAAAGACACCTGAATTTTACAGAATAAAATCAGTCTTGTTCAGTGCCAACCCCCCCAAAAAAAACCCAACTCAGCTAGAGCTCCAAGGCCCACTAATGATGAGATTTTTGCATATGCGAAAAATTCTGCCCTCCATAAAGGTACAGATAATTACTTTTACCCCCCCCCCCCCCAAAAAAAAAAAAACCTTTAAAAAATAACAGTACATGATGCTAAAACTTTAGTACAAAAACATACGACGTGAACACGATTTTTATTTCACCTTTCTTCACCCCTCTTTTAGATTCCTGACCTTACTTACTTCCTATCTTCAAAGATAAAACACTGAGCAGAAAGCTGCCTAGGCATCACTGAAGCAAGTACATGAAGAACTGATTACAACCTGATACCACAATGGAAGAACTAGATGATTATATAATGATAATAGAAGACACCAAAACATCCCAGTAACTTTAAATGTTTTACAACCCCATACTTTTAATTTAATTCCATAGCACTAGTTAAAGTACCCCCCCCCCCCCCCCCCCCCCCCCCCCCCAATAAAATTTTACTGGGGAAGATAGCTAACTTTTAAGGAAGACACATCTGACAGAGCGTGCACACACAAACTCTCTCTTCTCAAATAAAAGGTTTGGATTATATCTGTTTCTTGAACCCCCTCCCCATCCCTATATTTGTTTCTTGAAGGGACCCCCCTCCCCTCCCCTCTGAGATTTTGAATGGGCCAATTCAGCCATGGGGAAGAGTCAGCAGCTGTGGTTGATTACTTCAGGAAGCCCAGGAACATTACACAACAGCCAGTCTGCTCCTGTCAACACCTCTTAACTGCCCAGTGCAAGTGCACCCTATATGCCGGGGAATAAAATTCTTAAATCTTATGTACCACTGCTATGTTCATATCCCTCTTACTCAGAAACTACTACATAAATATTCCTGATAGTCTACCCAATGACAGTATATATATCGTAGATTACTTCGAGGCAAGCTCAAATTAGTTAGCATGATATTTCACTGCGAAAATATATTTAAAATGTAAAACATCGACCATAAATACGATTTCTTCATCACCACTGTCATTCGAGTACCCCCCATCTCAATAATGTCAAACATATGTCTAGGCCAAATCTCATTCATTGTTTTTTAAATACACGATCTCCTGAATCATACGCAATCGTTTTCATCAATGTTAGGTAAATCTAGAGTTTTATTTGCCACTTTTACAGCTGTGTAAAGTTATTTATGCCTTCAAGAAGAAGTGTCAGCAATTTTGAACAAGAACTTCCCAAGCAGTCATGCATAAAAACACAAAATACGAGCGAAAAAACGATCGTTTTTGCCACGGTTTTTGCAGCGATGTTGCCAAGCAACAGGAGAGTGACCTCCATTAATTTTGGAGTTGTTTCCCTTTAACTGTAGTCAAGGAAGCAGGCTTGTTTACTTCGGTTTGACACCCCGGAAATTTTCCAGGTTGTTGGCGTATAGGGTGCACGTTTAGCCCTGGAGAATTTCCGGGGTAAGGCAGTCTAGTGGTTAAAATCATCTCTTCTTACAGTGCTGGGGGTAGGAAGGCAGCATATGAAAGAGGCAGACACTAGACAGAATAGAAAAGTCTTGATGTAAGATCTCTATCCCTCTGTTTCTGCCTTGTTCTTTCTCTTCCTGTCACCCCCTTCTTGTCTATTTTGCTTCTCCCCCCCCCCCCCCCCCCCTCCCCCCCAGAAAGACTTTAAATATAACAATTCTTTTTCACACCAAGTTGGATGCATTGAGCCTGACTTGTCTGGTACCTAATGGCAGCATGTGATGCATTTTCGCTAACATGACAGACAACAATGAATTGCTGTCTGAGTATTTTGAGGAAGAAGACAGAAATCAGGAGAGGAAAAGAGAACTGTAGATGTAGCACCATGTATTCAATCCTCCTGCACACAGCTATCAATGATAATGCTTTCCATCACTCTTGACCTTGTTCTGTTTTTATCTTGATTCATCAAGACAATTGTTCTGAAAGTATTTTATGTAATATCTCATGACACAGTAACATCTCTCAATCAATCTATCAATCACATTTATTCAGTTTTTGCAGGCCATAAGACCCATATGAACACAATATGAAAAAGCAACCATGGAGCAGTCGAGGTGATATAATACAGTAAGCACATAGTCTTTGTTGCAGGCAGGGAAAGAGCTACATGTTTCTGATCTTTAGACATTCAATTACATAAACTGCCAGGTTCACAATCAGTTTCTCAGAAGGGTTTGAACACAGCATCTGAACCTTAAAGCCTGATGGAAACCTGTGACATTAAAGGGGTATACAACGTTTACATAAAGCTGCATATTTTGGGCATATGAGCAAAAAATTACATAAATCTTCAACAACAGATCCGTCACACTGCACACAATGAGGATTTACAGGTGTTTTCTTATAACGTGGAATGCCTTTCAGTGGCAGTGTATTACTTCTTTAATAAGCAAAGTATACGAGGGTGTTCAGAGGAAACCAAAAGTCCTACATAATTTGCTAACATATATCAGGGTGGTAATTCAAATAATCAGGACAAGACATCAACGAGTCATGCCAGTTCTGGCGATATATGTCCAAAAGCCTGGTCTGAAAGTTCTGATAAACAAGGAAACATCTCCAATATCTTGCATTTCCCAGACATATCCAAAACCATTTGAACACAACAAAGATCTTACGTGAGTTACCCAGTTTCTTCTGCCTATCTGATCATGCTTGAGCAACATGAAGTAACATTGCTTCGGATATCTATTCTCAGGCATGGCAAGAAGTCTGGTCCAATATTTTAACATTTGTGTAAAAGTATCAATGTATATCGGGTATCTACCACATTCACCCAAAGCAATGCTATTCTTTACATCTCTGCCAACACCTAAAATCATTTTACATATCTTGATATGCACCTTTCAATGTTGTCAAATCTACTATATCCCCAAATCTCTGAACCGTACAACAGAATTGGTTTGACTTTGGTTTCCAAAATTCTAAATATGGTGGTGACAGGCAGATTTTTTAGCTTGAAATACAATCTTTTAATCCCTGCAACTGCTCTGAGAGCGTTGCCAGATTATTGACACAGCGTGACCAATTCAGAGTAGATCCAAACATGATACCTAGATAACTGTAACAGGGTTCTGTCATGATTTGCTCACCTTCGTAGTACCATTTTTCAGTTTTTCAAAAAACCACTGTTTTCAAAAACTACCACTTTTGTTTTGTCCATGTTAACTTTTAGACTCCATTTGCAGCAGTACCTTTCAAGGGGAAGGAATAGCTCAGTGGTCGGAGCACTCGCTTTCCCCCAGCCAAGTTAAGCAGCGTCGAGCACGGTTACCAGTTGGATGGGTGACCGTTTGCGCGCCTTGGCTTCAGTACAGTTCCCCCAGTTCACCCAGCTGTAAATGGGTACCTGCCCTCTTTAGGGTCAGGGAAGGTAAAGCAGCGAGGGAGAGGAGATGGGCGCCGCCCTCAATATGCTGGCCCTAGAGAAGTGAGGTCTCTGACGCCTCGCTCCCCTACGACCTTATAGGTTATGGGACTCCTTTACCTTTACCTTACCTTTCAAGACAATTTTCTTTTGTAAAACACCAACAAAATCTGACACCAAAGCAATGTCATCATATATCTTTGAGCTAATAAAGCTTTTGAATTTGAATACATTAAAAGAAATACGCTAAGCTGGCTGTTCAATAAATCTATGCCATGGGCACCACACAAACTCATTTGAACTTCTAAATTCAGAAAGAAATATTGAGAACAACAAGGGGCTCAGAATACATCCCTGTTTCACTCCAGATAAGCAATCAAAATACTATTTTGTTACCAACTTTAACAGCTGCTTTCACCCTTTCACCATACTTTGTAGCGTTAAAAACATTTTTCCATGAATACCTTTATGTAATAACAAAAACAACAACTTTCCTCTATCTACACAATCAAAGGCTTTAGAGGAGTCTACAAAAAGAGTATAGAATCAACTACCTTGCTTTGTGAGATATTTCTGGACAAGACTGAAGAGCAAAGACATTATCAATTGTGCTATAGCACTTCCGAAAGCCAGCTTGTGCCTCTGGGATTACGTCATAATCCTCACAAAACTGATTAAATCTTTCATTTATGACCATACTGTACAATTTGCTGGTAACATTCAAAAGGGATATTCCTCTTTAATTGTCAAAATTTTGGGTATTACCTTTATTATGCAAAGGAAAAATCAATCCTTGTGCCCAACTCTCAGAGTAGTGTTCAGATGAAAAAACTTTATTTAATAAAGGAAGTAGAAACTTTATGTGAACATCAGTGGCATGCAAAAAGAAATCAGAGGACAAGCCATCAGGACCTGAAGCTTTAACACTTTTCACTATTTCAGTTTCTGCAATGCTCTCCAGATTTCTGCTTCTGAAATATCATCGTCCTGTTGTGTTTCATTGCATTCTTCACAGTCATCAGAACTATGTGTGTTTAGAAATGTTTGTACATCTTCATCAAAATCCAAGTCATCTGATGACTGTTTCACATTGAACAGAGCATTGAAATAGTCATACCATGATCTGGGAGTTATTTCTTCTGCCATATTTTGTTTGAGATAAATCTTCTCAGTTTTTTTCATTGCAAGACCCATTTAATTATTTTAGTAATTGTTCATTATACTCTCAGTACTCTGATTGTTTTCTTTTGCTTATATTTTTTAGTTCTTTTTTGCTGTCAACGTATTGTTTAAATCATCTTGCGTGTTTGAGTACCGAAACATTTTCAAGTGCCTGTATTTCTCTTGTTTCCCATGCTGGCATTCTGCATCCCACCACTGTGGCTGCGCATGTGCTTCGCGCTTTCTCTGCCCTAGCTTCATGTTGTCTGCTGCACTGTGAAGGAAGGAAACAAAACAGTGACAGGCTCCCTCAGTGCTGTTTTCTAATGCTGATATAAATTTTTCAAATTCCTTGTAGGCGTTCTCTTGACAGTAGTCATTGAATGACTCAGCATAACTTTCTTTCCACAAAAATGTTGTATTTTCTAAAATAATGTCATCGAATTTTTCACCTTCAGCCTGAGTCAAGTGAGAGGGGAAAGAAAGAATGATGGGAAAATGGTCAGATTCTGATCTGTCAGCAACACATGTCTGTTATATATTGATACAGTGGCATTGAATAGATAAAATAGTCTACTATACTTTTCCCTCTGTTAGCTGTACAGGTAATCTCCCCTTCACTATCACTTAGTTCTACCATTAGTAACACCTCTGTGTGTGCGTGTGTGTGTGCGTGCGCGCGTGCACGCACGCGAGAGCATGCATGCACATGTGTCACTGTGTGCAAGATACTTATCATTATGTTAAAAAAAATGTTCCCAAAACAGCAGAGTACTTCATACTTTATTTAAACAATCTGAATTAAATCTTCTCAATCTTTTGCATGTTAAAAGATACTATTTGCATGTATATATATGCATACTATTAGTACACTTTACATCCACCCGCACAGCAGAATGGATATACAAACTTCAACATCTGATTAAAAAAAATTTTTTTATTACTATAGTATAACTGTATAAGTCCAACTTTCTTCACATGTGCAATAACAGTTTATCTCTGATTTTGATAAAACTAAAAAGGCATGCGTTGAGCAAAAACAAGCTAAGGCAAACTATTCAGGGTTGTGGCTTTTTTTTTTTTTTAAATGTCGGAGTGAAAGTATAGAATTGGTGTGTAAACTCAAATGAAAAGTTGTTCACTATCTTTGAAAGAACTCTAAATGTGGATCGGTGGTCTAGAGGTAACGCGCCTGTCTAGAAAGCGAAAAGTCCGGGTCTGAAGTGTGCGGCGGTTCGTACCCCGTTTGGACCGGAAATTTTTCCCCCATCCATTAGACCATGAGTGGTGGTCTGGGCGCTAGTCTTTCGGATGAGACGATAAACCGAGGTCCCGTGTGTTACACGTAATTATTTAGCGCACGTAAAAAAAACCCACGGCAACAAGAGAGTTGTCCCTGGCAAAATTCTTAGAAAAAAGCCACTCTGATAGGGAAACAAATACAGCTGCAGAAAAAAAAAAAAAAAAAGGGTGAAAGGGTGGCGCAGCGCTAAGTGGCGACGCGTTCTCCCGCTCTCCCCGGGGAGAGCAGCCCGAATTTCACGGAGAGAAATCTGCCATGACTTAAAGTGGTATGAAATAAAATCTGAGCGCTTTGATTTGTTGCTTTACAAGATTCAGCGCTATATAAATTCCATACATTATTATTATTATTATTATTAAATTGGCATCTAAATTATAAAAATTTTAAAAAGTAGGGAGAGAACATGGGGTTTAAATTATAAACTTAAAAAAAACCCACTAAACAAACAAAAACATAAATACCATAGACAATAACAACAGAAAGACACCGAATTGACAAAAATACATTCAAAAAAACAATATATTCAATGATTTCCACCTTGTAAAGATCTTTGTAAGATAATTTTATGACAAAAATTGTGACAACTCAAAATTATGCTAAATAATTATATGCAGCAAGAGAACTTTATGTGCCATACTTTCATTAAAATGTTTGAGCTGAAACTATTACTGCTTTGTTATTAATATTATAACAGTAACCACCAGAAGTCCTTACCTAAGGGAAAAAAAGCGCCATTTTCATCTTCTTTATTCACTAACACTATAATAACAACAGTAATGATAAAAATTATATTGATAATTTTGATAACAATAATAACATACTTTAATATAATAATAATGACAAATTAACAAATCACTGCTGTATAGTACAATACCCAACCCAATGTAACAAATGTGCACATAGGCACAACAAAAACATCAAGAAACTTTACAACTATTGTAATGTAAAAATCCATGATTTTTACCAATCTAACTGAAATGCTGATAGATATTACAGCTTTCCTGGCGCTACCAAGTCTTGACATTAGTTTTCAATGTATACAGTGCAGTGTTGAATATTTCTTAGATAAGCTTTTCTTACATAAGCTTTACACTGTCGGATAACAATCACCTGACACCAACCAATTCCAATAATGGATGTCAGGCAATGTAACCTGAATACTCTCCAGCTCCAATACATCACACTTCTTTCAAAGGGCTAGAAAAGTTGGAACAACTAAGCCTCACAAGACTTGAGATTGATTAGAAAATAATGTACTTAGTATTAACACAAACAGGCAATGATAGACTATTTCTCAAGAAAAAATAAATAGAACACATGTAATCTGAGTCAAATTTGTATCTGTCTTCTGCACAGGTCTGTATAAGATTCAGCTCTGTGAGAGAGAGAGACAGAAAGAGAGAGAGAGAGAGAGAGAGAGAGAGAGAGAGAGAGAGAGAGAGAGAGAGAGAGAGAGAGAGAGAGAGAGAGTGTGTATTTGTTGCACATGTACACGGAAATAAGCTTATGCATCCATAATTGTGAGTTTACACCCTTTGTTTACATCACTCAAACCCAAACCAACATTCAACAAAACTTTACCTAAAACTAACCAGGCAATGCCCAACTTCCCCTCCACAGAGATTTGTCCACACTAAAAATAAACGCTGTTTCTGGCACAAGCTCCGATGCTGCGAGCAGCGTGGCAACAGACTTTCACCTTGTGTAATATTATTATCGCACCCCGAGTTACCGCCCTTCCCCCACTGTCCTCAGCTGAGACCTCAGCTGATGGAGCGCGCCAGCCAACGACAACTGAAGAAGCCGGGTCAGAGTGGAAAGGTCATCCGGTCAGGTCATTGATCTATAGTCTTTTTCAGTTTCTGAACACAGCCTGTCTGTATAGTACTACGATTTTTCTCCTGCCGTGGTTTGGCATGTTCACAAAGTTTTGTTGTAAGCGCAACTTTCAATAAAATGGTTCTGTTTCAATCACCCCCGCCCCCAATGTTTGTTCTGGGAGGCAGATTACCAATACAAGAGTAATTTTTAAAAATTCCTCTGAACTCAATATTCAACTACATTTTAATAAGAGCTACTTGCATTTTCAGCTTCACATTAGTGCACACACACACAGAACCTTCAGCATCTTTATGATTACTATTCCACTACTTTTTATTATGATTTAGTAAAAATACAAAATTGATCAATAAATTCTACTTGTAGACATTTGAATATTAATTCAACTTTTAAGAGTAGCACAATGAATGCTAAAAACAAACAATAAAAGCAAGGAACTGGAAAAAAAATTAACAAAGAGTAAAATAAAATTCAACAAAAACTACAGAAGTAGGAAAAGATACAACGGAAGACAATGTAATGAGAGACATAATTTAAAGAAAAAAAGTTAAAATTCTATTGTAGAGATGGTAAGCCTTAGCAAACCAAAACCAGAAACTTTACACAAAAATGGCTAGTTTTCAGCCTTTTCACCATATTAAAAAAAAATTTCCCCAAGCAATCACATACATTTGTTGGGTTTTATCCCCATGAAATGCTCAAATTATCCCTTCCTCAAAATCAGAACTATAAACAGCATCATAGACAGAATGAAGGCTACAAAACTATTTTGTCATTGTTCTTTCAACAATTATTTTTTATCAGACATTCCAATGATTTTTTTTTCAATTATGGCATTATGCTGAGGTACAAATGAACAGATATGCTACACAGTCTGAAAGAACTTTTCACTGTCAAAGCAAATTTATATTTCTTACACTTCATGGGTTACAAAACATATACACATTACAAATGCTACAGACCCAAGATTAGGATAAAATGTCAGCAACAGCACAAGAAGAAAACACAAAAAAATGCACAAATCATGCAAAAGTGCATCTTAAAAACTGCCAGTGTTGTATGAAGTGAAGATGTAGTTATAAAAAACAAACAATGATTAAAAATTTTTTTTTTTTACTGAGTGCATTTAAAATAAATACTGAAAAGGGGTGGGGGATCCCCTCTTAGTCTTAGCTCTACATCAAAGATTGATTATGCAATAAATGGTCAACAGCCTTAAAAATGTACAAAACATTCAACTAGGTACCAGAAGAAAGAGCATCTTTCCACCAGCTATTCCTCTTTGATTCTGTGAGAGAACACTGCAAAGATGCTGAACACAAAAATCTCCTTGTGTCCTTGGAAAACGTAAAGATCCAGACTATCTCACATGATTCCAGAATAAAGATTAATTTTAGAAGGCTTTGAAAACGATGCAAACAGCCACTAGTCTTCCATAGTTCTGATTCCTTCATGTACAGACAGGGGCCAACCAAACCAGACAACACAGACCATAAGTGCTTTCAAACACAACCCAGGACTTGAAGATTAAGGCTGAGTATTCTCTGACAGTTCCATAACATCAACATTGCTGATGAAAATTTGTGTTAACATTTAAACAATGAACCGTGTCATTTTTACATCAGAAAGATTTACTTTGCCATTAACTTTTAATGATTAATCAATGCAACATTTAAAAACAAAACAACTAAGGAATAGCACTACTGGGACAAGACAACAAAACTTTTACACGTGATGCTCCACAAAATATGAGTCACATTGCACCAGACCCACTTTTCTGCTAAGAGTGATTTTAGGCAGCTGGGTGTCAGATTGTTGATTTTGAGTATTATATAACTATAAGCTTTCTTATATCTCGTACTGAAGTATTAGAGCAGAATTTTGTTTCCTTTGTGCTAAAAAAAAATTGTTTAAAAACACCCAGCCCCTCATCCTCACCACCTATCAGTATCACGATACAAAATTTGTCAATTTCTAGTTTCCATCAATTCCTGGAGTCTAGCTTTCCAATTTGTAATAACTTTTCATACAACTGTCGAGTTTTCAATCTACATCTTGTGAAAAGCCTTTTCATTGCAGACTGATAACATGTCAAGAGTTAAAAATTGACTTCCAGTGCAATATGACTCACTTTTTCCAGTATATGGAGGAGGATCACAATATAAATACGAGACTGAGATAATGGTAGAAAACAAGTGTTCTCCAAAGTAGTAAACCGTTTTCTTCATGCAATATCCAACAACACTTTGTGGTTTACCTTCTTAGGAGACGGCATGGTTACTGACTGGTATCAGCCCGGAAACCTGCAATCAGAATTTGACAATTTTGTCTTCAACTTAAGGAAACCACAAACTGACAAAGTAATTAGAGTGGTGAACTATTAATAAAGTTCCTTCAGACCAACATTTAAAAAAAATAAAACACTTGGCTGATTTTATTCCACTGGGGCTTGTGCTTGCTTGTTTGTGTTTTGTTAATGTTGGGACCAGGGGATGGAAGAGAAATTCAAACTTGTCTGAAGCTTCTATGATGTCATTTGAAAGACTGGAAGAGTTCATGAGGGAAAAGCCTTATCCCCACCCCCTTTTTTTAACAAAGAAAAAAAAAACACATAAAAGAAAGTTGAAAACAAAAAACAAAGGGCATGTCTTTGGAACTGAAAAAGTATCTCTTAAATGAAAAAGAGGAGTCTATAATAATACTGTAATAATAAAAACAAAACATTAAAAAATCCCCAAACCAAACAACCATAGCCTAATAAGTCTATTCTGAACTGGAAAAAACCAGCACACACACACATACTTTTTTCATTATAAATAATGAGCAGTCAATTCACATATCCACACTGTACACTTACTATACTATTAGCATGGGGGGGGGGGGGGGGGGATGGCTCTAGAATAAAAGCTGGAGATTGTAAAAAAAAAAGTTTCAAGCTTATCACTAAAACTGAGCACCTTCTTGATGAATTACTACTACACAATGTATCAGTATTTCACTTTTTCTTTGTGTTAAATTAGTGTCTTATTAAAAGTTAGCCTATTTACCAATGTGTACAGTCAATTGAGTCATACAGCTTTTCTGAGTGGTCATAAGCATTAGCCTATATCTTTGAAGACTGCAACATTCTAATAACAGTAATACTTAGGAAAAAAATGATAAGGAAGTGTGCTCATTTCTATTCAAAACTTTTATTCATCCATAAACCTCTTTTCAAATGAGCACATTTCAAGCCTTCTTCCGATTACTGCTCGCGTATTGTTTTACCAATGTTAGGCTACTAAAATGCTATGCAAGAACGTAAGCCTCCAGAGTTGTGTTTATAGAAGGGAAGACAACTCTTGCATCTCTGGCTTTGCGAAAACAAGGCGAAGTGGGTCAGACTCCCTGCTCGCAGACGCTTTTTTGTCAATCTCAGTGGTCTCCGTTTAATCTAAATTATATAACTCTTTAACGACGACTCACTTTCACGCACAATAGTATTAACTCCGATCAAGCATAAAGACGTAGTATCAAATATACTCCACGCACACTGATTTCAAGTGAAGCCAAGACGGTTCATTAGAAGTTCAACACAACGCACGGCCACTTGTTTGTAATGGAGCAGATGGAATACGGAAAACTGGGGCACTGCTTGGAACCCACGCCATGCGTATTTCTCACGTAAACTGAATGCAACAGCAACTAGTGTAATGCCATACTGTACTTCAAACACTAAGTAAGCAATCGATCACAAAGAATTTACGATACAGTGCAAAATACTCTTACCTTCAAATAAAATTTACGAGAAAACCACTGTTTAGGGTACGCTGAGTGACGCTTGGCGGGCTGCGCTGCGATTGGTTCTTGTCTGCAGTTGACAGAGCCGAATAATTTGATTGGATAAGAGGTTATGCTATGTAAGAAAGAGCCTATAGTCCGTTTCTATAAATATGCTCTGTTGTGTGTGTGTGTGTGTGTGTGTGTGTGTGACATATTTTTAGTAACTGAAAGGCGAATAAAAAAAAAAACGACGAGATTAGAAGAGGAAATGATGAGAAGGAACAGAATGAGAGAGAAAAAACTGAACAAGAACAAAATCATGATACTATAAATCTGATCTCAAATTTGTACAGGGACCAAATCACCTACACTCACATCATTAACTTCAGAGACATTCAATGGTTACTGGTTGTAATAAATGTCCCTGCATAATTACTCCTTCTTATTAACGTCAATGACTTGACTGGACACCGAGTAACAGACGTGTCTATGCATCTTATTAAACCAGTTTACCAAGGCATTCACAAGGTGTGGCAACAGCAAGACAACTAATGATATTGCATCACTATGACTTGGCAGGACATCATCCACAACTGGGTGGTCAGAGGAAGGTTGCAACCCTCTGAAATTATGATGGTCTCCCCATAAGTATTGATTTGTTGCTTTACAAGATTCAGCGCTATATAATAACTAGACATTATTATTATTATTATTATTATTATTATTATTATTATTATTATTATTATTATTATCATCATCATTTTTTTATTATTATTATTAAGTATAGCTTCAACTTTATTACATATATGTCAACAGTGTTACTGAGAGTCTCTCTGGACACTGCTCAAGTTTGTCTGTTGTATATGTAATTCGTCAGTGACTTACTTTACAGCCTCATGGATCATAGATTATCACAGATGACTTTGGCTTTGAATTTTACAACCAGTAGACCTATACACTGGCTGGGTCAACTGTGTCACCTGAAGGTAAGCTTGGTTAGGCCTGATCAAGTCAGGCTGTAGAGAGGCTGGGTTCATGGGGTAAGAGATAAGCTGGTAACTGTGGACACTTGACAATCTGTACTTCTAGCAGAAGACGAGTGACTCAGTTACAGCATACCTGGCGGACACTCCCCGCACCTACAAGAAGACATCGTCATTAAATCAACAGTACATTGTCTCGGAAAAGTTCTCAATGCCACAGTCAGCCAAGAATTTTTTTTTTTTTAGCCTGAACTTACTTCTATTTCTAGAGCCTGACGATTACTAAGATGCTCCATCGCATCCAGTAAGTGATTAGGGTCAATTGAAGAAGGCAGACTTCACCTCAGCCTTCTCATGCATGCAGGACATCAGCACCAGCAGCAGCAGCAGCAGTTCCTTAACGCCTTGGTCGACCCTTTACTCCAGGCTGATCTGGTTTCAGCCTATTGTAGCAACAAAAGAAAAACAAAACCAAATACAGCCATGTCAATGCTGGTCCAGTCCTCCAAGTTCCTATCCAGTTCTTCATTAGTTTGCCCCTATGTCTTCCTCCCTCGAGGATCCCCTGTTGGAAAGTACTGGCCAGAGAATTGTGACATATGATGTGCCTTAACCACGCCAACTTCCTCATCATTACATCAGCCAGAAGGGGGGTTTGTGGCCCAGCTTTCATGATCACCTCTTGCTGCACTGACTCCTTGGTTTTTGTGATCCTGCCAGGAAATTTGTTGATGACTTCTGAATGATTTCATTTTGATATCTCATTTATTCCTTTCCAGTTGTATAATCAAGGTCAAGCATCTACAACCGTACAGTAGTATGGAAGTGATGAGTGCTCTTAACAACTTCAATTTTGTTGGGAAGCTGATCTCTTTTGCTTTTCCAAATCCTTTTGAACTTTGCCATGGCCGAGGTGGCAAGGACTAGTCTGATCTTTGTTTTAGAAGCAGAGCGGCCATCGTTGGTCAGCTTGGAGCCAAGCTATTTGAAGGAGTCTTCTTCTTCAAATTACTGACCATTCATGAGGATGCTATCCATGAGGTCACTGGTGCTGTTTACCACGACCTTGCTCTTCTCTGCACTAATCTTTATACCATAAGCACAGAACAGTGTGGAACCAAGGATCAAAGTCTATGCAGCACCACACCTCTATGGAACTGCTGCTTGTTTTTCCCTTAACTTTCTGAGAAGTAATGCAGGCACCATTTTGAAACGTTCAGGCTGTGTGTTGGGAAGGCTACAGGGAGTCTGGCAGAACAGGTCTCTGTCTACGCAGGACTGATGTTGATAGACAGGTTCTAATCCCCACTGACTGCGTGCTGGGAGTGTTGGTATCATTCACACCATTGGCCATTAAGCTGGCCTACCTTGTTCTTTCTTCTTTTTTTTTTAAAAATATGTATGGAATCCTCCCCCCCCCCTACCCCCCCCCCCCCCCCTCCCCTCCACCTTTCTACTCAAGATGTTAGACTTGCATTTGGATGTAAAACCTCAGTTGATAATATCATCCCAAAGACTTGCTGAAAAGTGGAACTAGAACCAACATTAACCAGCACAGGGACAGAAATTTTTCCACACAGACAGCACAGCTCAGCAAGACTCGAACCTACTTCTTCAGATTAGGAATCAGATGCTCAGTCTAACCACTGAACCATTCAACTCCCCAACTCTTACCCTCATCCTGAGGGCACAGCCTTTAAAGAATAAGAAACTGAAATCCAACAAAGGTTGACATGCCAGTATCAGCTAGTTGGGCTGAAACTTGACCCCATCGAGCTAGACTAGCTGGCAGACAGGTCACTGCAGGAACCAACGCCCCACTGAGCAATGTCCGCGACTCCAGTAACAGCCATTCTAGCCTATGACACTGCAGACCCGGCAGTGGCCGCTCAGGTGGGGATGATGTATAGTATTGCAGCCTTGACCATGTGTCACATGGACAGTCGCAGCAGCAGAGCCAGTACTACACTTCCTCCACAATGGACAACATGTAGAAGTTACTTAGAACATGACCTTGCGCCATACACTGCACTAGGCTACTGACTGAGATCCCTCAGTGACATAGACAGATGCAAAAGTCAGGGAGGAGGAGGAGGAGGAGAAAGGGATAGAAAGTGTAAGGGGAGGGGGGAAGGGGAGGGAGGGGACAAGCTTGGCCAAATGTTACAACGCGAGGAGAGACATACCAGAAGGGAAAGTGTTTTAGTAAAGTAAACTGACTTAAGGTTGTTGAAATATGTGCTGTTGTTGTTGTTGTTGTTGTTGTTAATTGGTTGAAGTTTGAAAATTTTACAACACTTCCGAAAGAAAAAGTGTATGGCTGGCCATAAACCCTGTTCACATTATCATGATCGGCTGCAAGTTAGAGAATGGGCAACTGCACCCAAAGGTCTAGCTGACTGAGGAAGCCTGGCCTGGGAGAACAGAAAGTCCACAGGGTTTCTTGTTCCCCTGGATGCATCAACTTGGAGGAGCTGAGTGACGTCAGGGTCAGTGACAAAGCCCCCCCCCCCCCCCCCCTCCCCCCTCCCCCCTTCCCCACCCCCCAAAAGTTTAAAGACCAAAAAATAGAATTCAAGTTGTTCGATGCCTCGATCTCTTTTTTTTAATCTGTATGTAATAAACTTAGAGTACTGATATAGGACCCCCCAAAAAACAACAACAATTTTTTATTTTAAAATTTAAGCAACAAACACACAACAAAAACAACAAAAAACAAAACAACAAACAACAAACAAAACCCCCAAACAAAAAACAAACAAAAAAACAACCACAACCCCAAAACAAACAAAAAAGAGAGAGAGAGAGAGAGAGAGAGAGAGAGAGAGAGAGAGAGAGAGAGAGAGAGAGAGAGAGAGTCCAAAACATGTTCTCTTTACTCACCTGCCCTCGGAAATAAAGATTTTGATTTGAACGGTCTTTTGTTTTATTTTGGGGATCTTTTATTTATTTATTTATTGTTTTATTGGGGATTCCACCTCCCCCCTAAACTTGATGCTAGTGGGATGCTCAAAAAGACGTGCTTGATTGCAACACCCTCCCCTTCCTCCCGCTCAATACCCCCCACCCCAACCACCACCACCCGCTTCTTAAAGGAAGAAGGCCAGAGGGGAGCCGTAGGGGTAAGATGTGAGGGGGCAGGCACGGGGTTACCTCCCTTCCACACAGACCTAACACAGCTTCAGGACTATCAAAATAAGAGTAATTCATTTCAAGGAGGGGGAGGTCGTTTTAACCGCCACCGAGATTTTTCATTCTTAATTTTTTTGTTTGGGGGTTTTCTGTTTTGTTTTTGTTTAGGAGGATTTGTGTGTTGACGTTTGAAACAGGGACACTTGGGGGTTGACAGAGGCCTGGGGTGTTTCATTTGCAGGGGCAGCAACCCTGGTGAAGATTTATTGGGAGGCAATGCCCCCGTATGCCGACACAGTTATAAATACAAGCAGCGGTGCTTGATGTATGACGTGAACACTGAATTTTCTCATCATTCAGGTCCCCTGTCCTATGTGCAAACGCTAGTTTAGCATTTTGTGTACATGTAAAAACACCCTATCCATGTGTGGCAGATGAGCAGGCTAGCTGTGGTCTGTGGCCAAGATGACAGAAACATGCCCAGCATGCAATCTGCACTAGGTAAAAGTCTGACTGAAGGCGCCACTGAATGCTGTGGTGGAGTCCAGTACTTTCACCGGAGGCTGAAGACCAGGGTCCTTTCAGTTATTGGCTTTTCAGTTCCTTCTGGAGCGTTGTGACCAGTCTCCTGTGTGGTAGTGTATTGACCACTGGCTGGACTGAGTTCAACTACTTTCAAAACTGACCTGAAGGACGCTATAGCCGAGTGATCAAGACCGTTCGACTTCAATCCCATGAGTCCATGAAGTCGGGGTTCGAATCTTGGCAGCGTCTGATGAATTAAGTCAGGATTTTTACGATCTCTCAAGTCAGGTTCAAGTGTGGCACTCCCTGTGTCTTAATTCCCTTCGTGTATATCATACACATGCACAAGACCAAATATGCATGTTAAAGATCCCGCAATTCATGTCGGTGGTCAGTGGGTTACGGAAACGAACATACTTTTTATTCTTTAACACGAACATACTTAGCATACATCCCCGAAGTCGGACTGTGGCTACCCTTATGGTGGGTAAAAACAGTCGCATACGCAAAATCTTACCATTGGTAAACTCGGAGCTCTAGCACAGACCCCCGTGGGGGGGGGGGGGGGGGGGGATTGATCTAAGGTTCTACATATTTTGAAACAGACTAGGTGTAAAAAAATAGCTTTAAGGCGTGCTGGCTTTTACAAAAAGTAGTCCTTAGCATTCAAAAGGGATACATAGTTACATGTTACATTACATATCATGCGTCTTCTCAACCATAGAGGTGCCGTGGATGGCTGACCAGAGGGGATACACTGAGCCTACAAGCAGTGAACTGGCCCAGTACAGTCAAAGCTGTGACTGTCAGTTATTGATGTCAGCTAAGTGGCACGGCCTACATTAACATAGTGTTATGCTTCAAATGTTATTTTGAGATGGCCTTCAGGCATCACAAGCTCTTTGCATAACAACCTGTATTCTCATTTAAAGCAAAAATAATACAGAAAATGCTTTGGTGTTGGGAGTTTGTGTGTGTGTGTGTTTGCGTGCGTGCGTGGAATTTGATAAGATTGAATTTTATTCCTTTCTGTGATAAATGTCTAGTGTTAATTGTTCTTATTATGGCTTGTAACCCACATGGATTTCTCTGTTATTGAGATTAAGTGTTGGTATTGTGTCCTTAAGTGGCGAGGTACTTGAAAGCAGTCATACAGGCAAACTTTTTTATCCAGTGTGTATTTACAGTCTCAGGGTGATTCCCAGGTGTGATGAGGGAGACAGGGTGCGTGTTCTGGGTGACCTCCCAGGGTTTAAGCTGGGGAACACGCAACAGCAACAACAACAACAGCAGCAACAACAAACTAACGAACAAGTGCGTAAAACTATCAGACAACATATGGGTCACTGCAAATATCTGCTGATATCAGTGAAGATAAAGATACAGCCACAGAACAAGATTCAGTTCATAAGCTATTCTACAGAACGGGAACGCTGTTGAGGGTCGAAGGATATGAATCAGAGTAGACAGAATTTGTGAACAAGTGGGGAACTAAATTATAGAAACTTTTCACCATGAGGATGCGGGAGGGGGAGGGGGGGGGGTGCTGTCAGTCTAAATAGCATCTTCTTCTAGAAATTCTGTACTAGGACTTAACTTCTTTTCTGTCCCTCTCTTTGTTTCTGCCTTGTTCCTTTTCTTCCTGCCACCTTCTTGTCTATTTTCTGCCTTCTCGGTTGTCATTGTCATTGATCCATTCTTCTGCTTTTTTTCCACGCTGAAGTCGGAGACGCTGGACCTGGCTTGTCAGGCGCTTAACGGCAGCGCAACGCATTTTTGCTCATACGATAGACAAGGACAGTTGCTACCTGAGCGTTGGACAGAGAAGAAGAATCTGTGGACCCACATGACAGGATGGACAACCTAATTGTTCGTAGAGACCCAAGCTTTGCCACACCACCAACATAAATGGAAGAATTGAAATTATATAAAATGAACTGAAGAAACACTTTAGGTCACAGCAGATTTCTCTGCGTGGAATTCGGAATGCTCTCTCGAGGAGACTGTGTTGCCACGGGAGTAGCACCACCCATTATCTTTGTTTATTCTATTCCTGTCCGTATGTCTATTTGTTTCACTGGCAGAGTGTATCTTGTCTACAGAGTTTTGCCATGGACAACTCTCTTGTTACCGTAGGTTCTTTTACGTCCACTGAATCCCCGTTGCACACGAGACCTCAGTTTTATAGTCTCACCCGAAAGACTAGCGAATAGTACCCAGACCACCACTCAAGGTTTTCGTAGATGGGGCAAAATTTGGGGCTCAAACGGGATAGAACCTGAACTTCTTTTTTTTCAAGGCAGGCGGGATACCTCTAGACCACCATGTGATCCCCATCTTCAGTGCTATAGCCCAGTAACTACCTACTTCTTCATTAAACGCTCAGGCAACAACTATTGTTATCTGTCATATGAGCGAGAACGCGCTACGCTGCCGTTTAGCGCCTGACAAGTCAGTACCAGCACATCCGACCTCGGCGTGAGAGAGAATTGTTATCTTTTAAGTCTTTCTGGTTTTTAAAAAAAAAAGAAGAAGGGGAAAAAAGACAGGAGAATGGACCACGAAGGCAAAAAAAAAGGGGGGACAAGAAGGAGGTGACAGGAAGAAAATGAACAAGGAAGAAAGAAAGAGAGGGACAGAAAAGAGGGAATTTCTAGCACAGAATTTCATTTCCAGAAGGTGGGGATGCTGTTTGTACAGACAGGTCCCCGGCATCCCCACGGGGAGCGTAATGACAACGACAGACTGCAAAAGTTGCCTCCCGTGGTGTTTAATTCAAACTGGGGACTGCTCAAAACGGTCTGCTGGCAAGCATTGTGCAGCTGGGTATAGAGATCTATGTCAGTCAGTCAGTCAGTCAGTCAGTTCACCGCTGTCCGTATAACAGAAAAGCCTAACATAAAGCAAGTCAGGAAGGCAAAGGGGTATAGTGCCTTTCTCTCTTTTACCCTACACTAGGGTTCATACTCGAGTTTTCATACCGCCTTTTTCCATTTGTTTAAACACACACCAAATAGATTTTTGAGGGGGATAAAAAAAAAAAGGGGGGGGGGGGGGGGGGTTACAAAATACAAAATGTGTGTGTTCTTGTGGGTGTGTGTGTGGTGGGGGGTGGAGGAAGGGGAGGGGTGTCATCAGTGAAAGCATTGGGTGCACTTCTTTAATCTCTCTCAAGTCTTTTCAAACGCTTTTTAAATTGTGTTAAAGACCATGATGAGGAGGCACCGTGGTCGAGTGGTTTAGGCGGTCAACTCGTGATCCAGAGGTCGCGGGTTCGATCCCCGCTCGGCTCGGTGTTGTGTCCTTGGGAAAGACACTTTACTCCTATTTTCCTCACTCCACCCAGGTGTACAAGTGGGTACCAGCTCTGCTGGGGAAGTATCTGGCGACAGACTAGCGTCCTGTCACAGGGGTGGTGAAAAACCATCAGTTCGCTTAACGCTACAGAAACCGGGATAAGCTCCGGCTCTATGGGCCTTCTGGCTCGAAAGAAAGACCATGATTCAGGTTAGCCCATGGAAATTTACTCTTTTTCTCATAACAGCAATTGGAAAGCAAAGATTCCCACTTCAGTACTCCTTAGCTTACGGGTGTGATTATATCAATTTGTAGTTTCACAATGCAAAAACTGAAAATCTTACCTACCCCCCTCCCACCCCACCACAAAACAAACAACAGCAAAAACAAAAATCCCAAACAAACAAACAATACCCTCTCTTTTTCTCATCATCATCATCATCATCATCATCATCATCACCAGCATCATCATCATCAATAATAATAATGATAATATAATGATGATAATAATAACAATAATCTTTTTTTTTTAAAATTCAGGATAGCCTAGTGGTTAGAGCCATGCGCTCGTGATCTGCTGACCCGGGTTCGAATCTCGTTCAAGAGGAGTGCCGACTCCACTCCCCCTAAAAGTCCTTCGGATGACACTTCGAAGTCCCGTGTGCGAACGCACGAAGAACATCTGGCGCACACGTTAAACCCGTTATGCTTTTCGTAAGAGTAGGCCATTGTGTGCCGTTGGGAACGGATGACAAATTTACAAAACTAAATACATACAGGGACTGAATGTAAAAAAGCACATGAGTGCTTATTCCATTATCCTCGAAATAAAAGAATAAAAGACTATACCCATCATTTCAATCCAATTTAAATGTACTAGCCCTTTTGCTGAATTACTGAAAAGAAAACACGACATGACACAAAATTGTATTTTGTAGTTATATTGAAAAGCAAACAACAACCACCACAACAAAAAAGGGTAGAAAATAGTGATTTATCCGCCCACTCGCTTTGCTATGAGGTCCTATCACAGTATATTCAAGTATGAACAGAGCGGGCCCAGTTTTGTTTGGATTTTTAAGTTGACTGAGTGAAGGCAGGTGTCAATACTGGTATCCGATACAGTTGAATAATAACTGAAGCTATATTCCACCTGAAAGGTTTCCCCCGCCAAACTGATACAATGGCTTTAAATTCAGCTTGAATGGAAGACAGACAGAAAAGAGTGAAACGAAGCTGTCAGGTGAAGGGTCGAAGGTGACGATCGTTGGCATGTCCCGTTGGCCACATTGAAAGGAGACAGGACAATAGACTGAATTCTACCCCTGACAAGAACAAGTTCAAAAGGAGCCTATTTTAACACTCCGGATTGAAACCAGCCTATAGGTCATGTCACACTCTGGTGGAACATCATAGAATCCCTCCCCACCCCCCCTATCCTGTGAACTCTGCCTGCCCAACCACCAGTAGGGGGTCTAGGGCCTATATCCTGGACAACGAAACTGTGTAGTAGGCTACATGTTTTCAGAATCTCGGTCACATCAAAGTCAGGATGCGCTGGGCCTGATTTGTCTGGCGCTTAGCAGCAGCACAACGCATTTTCGCTCATATGACAAACAACAATAGTTGCTGTCTGAACGTTTGAAGAAGAAGAAGAAGAACCTTGGTCATTGACATGTTTATCCTCTGAAGTCGGAGTATGGCTGCCTACATGGCGATGTACTTGAACGGTCATTAACGCAAACTTCTCATCCGGTGTACTTCCTATCTCACGGTGATTCCCAGGTGGGATGATTTAGTCAGAGTGCACATTCTGGGTGACCCACAGGACCTTAAGCTGGGGAACACACAACTACATTAACATGCGTTCGTTACCTATGAAGTTATTCAAGCATGGTCTTCATCAAAGCAATTTAAGGTCTGTAGGAAGAAACGTTGTGCTTATTACAGGATGTAATTATGTTTAACAAACAAAAAACAAAACAAAACAAAAAACCTCCTTTCGCAGTTTATCTAGGCTACAGCACTACTCACACCCTTCAAATATCACATTTAGGGGACAGGGTAAAATAAAGGTAAAGGTGTCCTAAAATCTATGTGGTCGTAGGGGAGTGAGGCTTCAGAGACCTTAACTTCTTAAGGGGCCAGCATATATTATTGAGGGCGGCGCCCATCTCCTCTCCCTCGCTGTTTTACCATCCCTGACCTTAAAAAGGTGAACTGGGGGACTGTCCTGGAGGCAAGGCGCGCAAACGGTTACCCATCCACGTGGTAACCACGCTCAATGCTGTTTAACTAAGGCTGGGGAAAGCGAGTGCTCCGACCACTGGGCTGTCCCAGAGACAGGGTGGGCGGTGTAAAAATGGCTCAAAGAATCAGTTTAAACCAGTCAAGACCAAACTACACCCCAGAAGTAAGTCATCGCATTGGTTTGTTAAAAAAAGTTTCCATTAGACTGAGGACCATATAAAACTCAAGCTTGTTGTTGTTCATCATGATGCCCTGTAGTATTTTGTTACATGCTTTTCGAATTATACATGGAAGGGGTTTCGTTGGCGTGATTTTTGCCTAAGCCACTGTTTCTTGCCCCACCATTCAAGTAGCCCAATTCTGACCATGGGGATGGTGTATAAACACAACATGCATACATTGTTAAAAATTGTGCCATCTGTTCCTGCCCCCACGAAATAGCCTACTCTTCCCAAAGGGAGAGGGGTTTTTAATGTGTGTGCAAGATGTTCTGCTGGCATTTCCACTCATAGCCTTCCTTTAAAGTCTCATCCGAAAGACTTTAACATTCAGTTCGATTTTCTGGTCAAACTGGGAGAAAAGGCCAAGGGTATGAATCGAACCCAGAACCTCAGGGCTTACTTGTTGGGCAGGTGAACGTCTTACCCGTCCTGCCACCTTCCTTCTTGTCTTAAAGTTTGCAGATATAAAAACAAGATTAAAACTATTCAACTATCTGCCTTAAAAAATTAAATTATTCAATCATCACCAGATATAAAAACAAGATGAAAATTATTCAAACATCTGCAGATATATAAAAACAAGATTAAAACTCTTCATTTATGTGCAGATATAAAAACAAGATTACAATTATTCAAACATCTGCAGATATATAAAACAAACAAACAAGATTAAAATTATTCAATTGTCATATTTCGGAAATAAACAACAAAATAATGTCCCACATAGGGTGACCCTGGAGGAGGTTACGCCCCAAATAACCACATTCAATTATCTACAGATATAAAAACAAGATTAAAATTATTTAATTATTAGCAGATATAAAAAAAAAGAGATTAAAACCAACTCTTGGGTTGTTCCTCCTGCAGAGTCACTTCACTGTTTCTTTCTCAGGCTCTTTTACATCATTCTTTCTTCGTTTCTTTCTGCCTTTCTGTCTGTCTTTTCTTTGTATCTTTCTCTTCTAATTTCTTCCTGTCTTTCTTTCTTTCATTAAACTCTATAGTTTGTGTTTCCTTTCCTTTCATCTATGATGAGTTACTTTGTATTCAAGTTCTTTCCATCATTCCTTCTTTCTTTCTTTTTTTTTCCTTTTTCTTATGGTTCTTTCTTACTTTTTTTTCTTACTTTCTCTCTTAATTTTTTTTCTTTTTCTTCAAACCATCACAACTACCTCCACTACCACCACCACCACCCTCCCTTCCCTTGTACAAAAGTAAGTCTCTCACCCCACAAAGTACATGGCCTATAATCTGTTATTACAACCCGTGACCTGACACTTTAAGACTGAACATAATGTAACTGAATGATGTCCCTGTATCATTTGTGGCCAATAAGCCACACTGTTTCTTCTTCTTCCTAGAACCCTCAGATAGCAACTATTGTTGTCTGTAATATGAGTGAAAATGCGTAGCACTGCCAAGTCAGGCCCATAGCATCCAACTTCCACGTGGGAGAGAACTGTTATTGTTTAAGTCTTTCTGGGAAAGACAAGGCAGGAAGGACAATGGACAAAGAAGGCAGAAAATAGACAGAAGGAGTGCCTTTTCGAACAAGACAGAAAGAAAGAGAGAGATCGAATAGAGGGAAGCTTTGGCACAGAATTTCCAGAAAGTGGGGATGCTATATCTACTGATAGACATCCCCCCCCCTCCTCCTTCATCCCAAATCGCTATCCGGAAGTTACACTGTTTCATTGTTTCATGGCAAAATCTCAGTAGTCTTACCCAGAGGGCTTCTAGTCTACCAGAAGCAATGTTCAGAGGATCCTTGTTCTTCTCTCGCACGCTTTTTACACCGTCAGATGTGTTTGGGAGAAATAGTGGCAAGTCCTTTCCAGCTCCTCTCGTGGGCCGTACAGCTTGGTGTGCAGGGTTATCTCTCTCGGCCACACAGTCTTCCTCAGGTCGCTGTAGGCCCTAGGATATAGCCTGCACCTCTGAAGGATGTGCTCGCCAGTTTGGTTTTCTTTGCCACAGGCACACAGGAACGATTCAGTTTTGTGACAAGTTTCGATTTCGATGAATCACACCAACACAACACACACACCAAACACAGGGAACGAGTTTCAGTTTTGTGGACAAGAGGATCCGATTTCGATGAAATCACACACACACACACACACACACACACACACACACACACACACACACACACACACACAACACAGGGTGTTTAAGCATGTACGCACGCATAATTCACACAGACATAAACAAGTAATGTGTGTGTGTGTGTGTGTGTGTGTGTGTGTGTGCATGATGTGCTCAAGAGAAAGAGGGGAGAGGGAGGGGGGCATTGTCTTTGCACAGCCCAACGTCAGTTTCTGAAAACAAGAAAAATGACTAGAACTTCGACAACAGAAGGAAAAAGTACATGTAACAACAGGCAATGTCATGTTTACTGGGTCGCCTGACTGTGATATCCAATGTTTCTGAGAAATCCTAGATAGGGATTTGGCCTACTCCATTTCTTTTCGTCTTCCTGCCTAGAGCTTCCAGGTTCACCAGTAGTGAGATTTTGTGCTTGCGACCATTATTTTTGTTGTTTTGCCCACCATGAAAAGTAGCCGCATTCCGACTTCGGGGATGTAAGCTGAATATGTTCGTGTTTCCCTAACTCACCGAACGTTGACATGAATTACGGGATCTTTAACGTGCATATACGATCTTCTCTATGTGGATATATACACGAAGGGAATTAAACTAGCACTGGCAGGTCTGCACTTGAAGTTGACGGGCAGATCGTAAAAATCCCCATCCTTAATTCACCAGACGACGCCGAGATTCGAACTGAGGACTTCATGGACCCCTAGAATCGAAGTCGAACGGTCTTAACCACTCGGCTATGGCGTCCGTCCTACTCCCATTTGAAGACCATTTCTTCACATCATTTTATCACGATTGCTCTAGTGCAAATGTACCGATAATCAACCGGATAGGACTCGGTATCAAACGCACGCAACGATGACGAGACCGTAACGTTAAAACGCTAATGAAGCGGCTGTGTTGTTCTGCCGCTAGTTGTTTCGCTCAGGTATTGCTCTCGGTGTGCAAGTATGTGCACGCGTTCTTTATAGACCTCAGGCTGCTATCACGCCCTGTAGTGTGTGGTCTGTCTGTCGGTCTGTTTGTCTCTGTCTCTCTCTCTGTCTGTCTTCTGTCTGTCTGTCTTCTCTCTCTCTCTCTCTCTCTCTCTCTCTCTCTCTCTCTCTCTCTCCTCCTCTCTCTCTCTCTCTTTTCTTGTTTTGTTTGTAATGGTGAATGTTAGTTGGGGTTTATTTCCCCTCTTGTCACAATCTTGCTGTTTTATTCATCGTTTTAATAATTATGGTAAAATGGATATAAAGAAAAGAAATAGCGTACGTGTGCCCATCTTTTAACTTCAATGTTGCCTTGCCTTGTCATGCCTTGCCTTGCCTTGCCTTTCCATGCCTTGCCTTGGGTTGCCTTGCCTTGCCTTGGGTGGCCATGCCTTGCCTTGCCTTGCCGTATCTCTTAGAGCAAAAAGAGGGAGGTGTGCGTAAAGGAAGAGAGCTGGACCAGAGGAGAAGTTGAAGTGGAACTGAACTGAAATTTACAAAACCGCATACACACGGGGACTGGATGTAAAAAAGCACATGAGTGCTTATTCCATTATCCTCGATATAAAAGAAAAAAGAATAAATAAATAAATAAAACTGGACTGAAAACTGATGAGATGTCAGGCCCTTGGGCTTAGGAACTAACAAACAGGGCTGCAACAAAATGCTGGGAAGGGACAAAACGAGAAGAAAAAAATAACGTCATCCATGCCAGGGGCCATAGCAGATGACTCATTATTCTAAGGAAAAGGAATGGCCTGGTTTCACGTGTGTGCGTGATATGTTCTACATGCAAACACACACAATCTTCTTCTGCCTTCCCTGGTTATGCTAAAATTTTTATCCGGTCTGGATGGCAAAGTCTGCAGTCTGTCGTAGTAGAGACCCTGCCAGTGCCCAGAGTTTTTCCTGACAGAGCTCTACTGGGCTGGGCCACGTCTGATGTCTCAGAGTGTTGAAGGTAGGACAGGACTGCAGGATATGAGAGAGGGTTTGTGGGCATGTGCCACAGGGGAACTGGTCAGTGTGGGACATAGGCTACAATCAGTCAGTTTATACTTTCATCCTAAGGACTTTTGGCGGGAATGGAGTCAGCACCAATATCAACACCAGGAGAAAGTTTCTCTTCTGAACGACCTCAACGGATAGGTAGCCCTGGGCATAATAAGATCACTATGCCGTTGTTGTGATTATATCTACGTCCCAGCGGAGATTTCCGATTTAGGGACTGGCCATCAAGATTTCTGTGCTCTCACCATTCAAGTTATCCATCCTTCCCTTTACCCTCTCCCCCTTCTCCCCATCCATCCATCCTCCCACCCACCCACTACCAAGTGCTGACAGCTGTAAGGTGACTGTAACACAGATTTGGTTATTAAGCTGACCAGCATAGTATAGCCTGTCTGGAGTGACCATAACGAATTCAGCCAGGCAAGCATCCCAGCACTGCACCTGGGACGGACCTGTCAGAGGCTGACAGCTCGGCTAGGCCCCTGTGTTACATACGTCTGGCCCCACAAAGTCAAATAGATGTTGACAGGGAAAGCCATGGATTCACTTTCACACGTGCGCTTGGTTTTGTATCATCGTGAAATACTGTCACAGTAAAGATTCTTGCAAGATTGGGGGAAATAGAGGGGCGTGGAGAGAAGGCAAGAAAACAGAGACACAGAAAGAGGGAGGGGGGTTGATTTTGTGTCTTCGTGAAAAACTGTCACGGCATGCAAGATTTGGGAAAATAAAGGGGCGTGGAGAGAAATCAAGAAAACAGAGACACAGAAGGACTAGAATTTAAGGCATAGAAGGAAGACAGAAATACAGGGAGGGTTGGGGGGGGGGGGGGGGAGGAGTGAGGTAGATAATTATTTACATGAAACTCATCTGGTTTGGTGAAAGAGAGAGAGAGAGAGAGATGAGAGAGAGAGAGAGAGAGAGAGAGAGAGAGAGAG
>CM054138.1:76435369-76467869 GCA_028751875.1 Rapana venosa | reverse complement strand
GAATGTAAAAAAGCACATGAGTGCTTATTCCCATTATCCTCGAAATAAAAGAAATAAAAGACTATACCCTCATTTCAATCCAATTTAAATGTACTGAGCCCTTTTGCTGAATTATCTTAAAAGAAAACACACATGACACAAAAATTGTCTTTTGTAGTAAATGAAAAGCAAACAACAACCACCACAACAAAAAAGGGTAGACAATAGTGATTTATCCGCCCACCATCCACTGCTATGAGGGACCTATCACAGTATATTCAAGTATGAACAGAAGCGGCCCAGTTTTGTTTGTTTTTTTAGTTTACTGATGAAGGCAGGTGCAACCTGGTATCCGATACAGTGTGAATAATTAACTGAGAGCTATATTCCACCTGAAAGGTTACCCCCAGCCAAACTGATACAATGGCTTTTAAATTCAGTTGAATGGAAACAGACAGAAAAAGAGAAACGAAGCTGTCAGGTGAAGGTCGAAGGTGACGATCGTTGGCATTCCCGTTGGCCAACATTGAAGGAGACAGGACAATAGACTGAATTCTACCCCTGACAGAACAATACAAAAGGAGCCAATTTAAAACACTCCCGATTGAAACCAGCCTAAAGGTCATGTCACAACTCTGGTGGAACATCAAGAATCCCTCCCCACCCCCCCTATCCTGTGAATCTCTGCCTGCCCTACCACCAGTAGGGGGTCTAGGGGCTATACCGGACAACGAAACTGTGTAGTAGGCTATCAACATGTTTTCAGAATCTCGGTCAAATCAAAGTCAGGATGCGCAGGGCCTGATTTGTCTGGCCTTAGCAAGCAGCACAACGCATTTCGCGTCATATGACAAACAACAAAGTGCTGTCAAGTGAAACGTTTGATAGAAGAAGAAGAAGAACCTTGGTCATTGACATGTTATCCTCTGACGTCGGAGTATGTGGCTGCCTACATGGCGATGTACTTGAACGGTCCTTAACGCAAACTTCTCTCCGGTGTACTTCCTATCTCACGGGTGATTCCCAGGTGGATGATTTAGTCAGAGGTGCACATTCTGGTATGACCCACAGGAACCTAAGCTGGGGAACACACAACTACATTAACATGCGTTTCGTTTACCTATAGAAGTTTATTCAAGCATGGTCTTCATCAAAGCAAATTAAGGTCCTGTAGGAAAAAAGTTGTGCAATTACAGGATGTAATTATGTTAACAAACAAAAAACAACACAAACAAAAAACTCCTTTCGCAGTTTATCTAGCTACAGCACTACTCACAACCCTTCAAAATATCACATTTAGGGGACAGGGAAAATAAAGGAAAAGGGTCCTAAAATCTATGTGGTCCGTAGGGAGTGAGGCTTCAGAGACCTTAAAACTTCTTAAAGGGCCAGCATATATGTATTGAGGCGGCGCCCACTCCTCTCCCTCGCTGTTTTATATTTTTACCATCCTCGACCTTAAAAAGGTGAACTGGGGGACTGTCATGAGGCAAGGCGCGCAAACGGTTTACCCATTCCACGTGGTACCCACGCTCATGCTGTTTAACAAGGCTGGGGAAAGCGAGTGCTCCGACCACTGGGCTGTCTCCAGAACAGGGTGGGCGGTGTAAAAATGGCTACAAAGAATCAGTTTAAACCAGTCAAGACCAAACTACACCCAGAAGTAAGTCATCGCATGTTTGTTTAAAAACAGTTTCCATTATAACTGAGGACCCATATAAAACTCAAGCTTGTTGTTGTTCATCATGAATGCCCTGCAGTATTTTGTTACATGCTTTTCGAATTAAACATGGAAAGGGGTTTCGTTGGCGTGATTTTTTGCCTAAGGCCACTGTTATCTTGCCCCACCATTTCAAGTAGCCCATCTGACCCATCGGGGATGGTGTATAAACACAACATCGACTACAGATGTTAAAACTTGTGCCATCTGTTCCTGCCCCCCCGAAATACCTACTCTTCCAAAGGGAGAGGGGTTTTTAATGTTGTGCAAGAAGTGCTGACTGGCCATTTCCAACTCATAAGCCTTTCCTTTAAAGTCTCATCACGAAAGACTTTTAACATTCAGTTCGAATTTCTGGTCAAACTGGGAGAAAGGCCAAGGTAAGAATCGAACCCAGAACCTCAGGGCTTACTTGTTGGGCAGGTGAACGTCTTACCCGTCCCTGCCACCGTTCCTTCTTGTCTTAAAGGTTTGCAGATATAAAAACAAGATTAAAACCTATACAACTAACTGCCATAAAAAATTAAATTATTCATTCCTCACCAGATATAAAAACAAGATGAATAAATTATTCAAACACATCAAGCATATATTATAAAAAACAAGATTTAAAATAAAACTCTTCATTAATGTGCAGATATAAAAACAATATTACAATTATTCAAACACTGCAGATATATAAAACAAACAAAACAGATTAAAATTATTCAATTGTCATATTTCGGAAATAAACAACAAAATAATGTCCCACATAGGGTGACCCTGGAGGAGGTTACGCCCCAATAACACATTCAATATCTACAGATATAAAAACAAGATTAAAATTATTTATTATTTAGCAGATATAAAAAAAAAAAGATTAAAAACCAACTCTTACTTGGGTTGTTCCTCCAGCAGAGTCACTTCACTGTTTCTTTCTCAGGCTCTTTACATTAACATTCTTTCTTTCGTTTCTTCTTTCTGCCATTCTGTCTGTCTTTTCTTTGTATCTTTCTCTTCTAATTCTTCCTGCCTTTCTTTCTTCATTTAAACCTATAGTTTGTGTTTCCTTCCTTTCAATCTATGAGATTTACTTTGTATTCAGTTCTTTCCATCATTCCTTCTTTCTTTCTTTTTTTTCCTTTTTCTTATGGTTCTTTCTTTACTTTTTTTCTTACTTTCTCTTCTTAAATTTTTTCTTTTTCTTCAAACCATCACAACTATCTCCACTACCACCACCACACACCCTCCCTTAACTCCCTTGTACAAAAGTAAGTCTCACCCCACATAAAGTACATGGCCTATAATCTGTTATTACAACCGTGACCTGACACTTTAAGACTGAACATAATGTAACTGAATGAATGTCCCTTGCGGTGTATCAATTGTGGCCAATAAGCACACTGTTTCTTCTTCTTTCCTGAACCCTCAGATAGCAATGGGGGGTCTATTGTTGTCTGTAACTGAGTGAAAATGCGTAGCAACTGCCAATCAGCGCCCATAGCATCCAACTTCCACGTGGGGGAGAGAACTGTTATTGGTTTAAGGTCTTTCCTGGGAAAGACAAGGCAGGAAGGACAATGGACAAAGAAGGCAGAAAATAGACAAGAAGGAGGTGGCCTTTTCGAACAAGACAAGAAACAAAGAGAGGGAATCGAATAGAGGGAAGTTTTGGCACAGAATATCTCCAGAAAGTTGGGGATGCCTATTCTACTGATAGACATCCCCCCCCCTCCTCCATCATCCCAAAATCGCTATCCGAATTTACACTGTTCATTGTTTCATGGCAAAATCTCAGTAGTCCTTAACCCATAGGGTTCTAGACTACCAGTAAGCAATGTTTCAAAGGACACCTTGTTCTTCTCTCACGCAACAGCTTTTACACCGTCAGATGTTTGAAAATAGTGGCAAGTCCTTTCCATTCCCTCATCGTGGCCGTACAGCTGGTGTGCAGGGTTATCTCCCTCGGCCACACATCTTACCTCAGGTCGCTGATTATAGCCTGCACCCTCTTAAGGGATGTGCTCGCCAGTATAGGTGTTGAGTGGCTTAGCCACAGGACGACGGGACAGGTGAAGCGAGGTATTAGAGGCGATATGTTTTGTGTGTAGCAAGGATATCCGATTAGCTGTGAGTGAAGGTGAGCAAAGTACTATACTCGCATCCTAGCTTTGGGGGGCGAGCGACGACACTCGGGGACTGGAATAAACAATCAACCTAGCACACACAGGGAACGAAGTCACATCGATTCTTCTGTGGACAAAGAGAATCCGATTTCGATGAATCACACACACACACACACACACACACACACACACACAACACACACACACACACCACACACATACAACTACACAGGGGTTTAAGCATTGTACGCACGCTATAATTTCACAACACACTACAACAGACATAAACAAGTTAATGTGGTGTAGTGTGTGTGTGTGTGTAGATGCTGGGTGTGCGCATGATGTGCTCAGAGAAAGAGGGGAAGAGGAGGGGGGCATTGAGTCTTTGCACATGCCCACGCTCAGTTTCTGAAACACACAAACAGAAAAATGAACTAGAACTTCCGACAACAAAGGAAAAAGTTACATGAACAACAGGCAATGTCATGTTTACTGCGCGCCAGACACGAGTGATACATCCATAACATGTTTCTGAGAAATTCTCCAAGATACAGCGTATTTTGGCACAATCATCATATTCTTTTCCCGTTCCCTCGCCTCGTGAGCTTTCTGGGGTGAAGAGCTATAGCTACCAGTAGTTTGACCAACTCTTTAGACCGCGGGGGTACGTGCAGTGATACTATTAGACTATATCATTGACTTGTAATGCATTCTCTTTCAAGCAAGCGCTATCACGATTTGTTTGTTTATAAGGGTTATGGAGGGGGTATGGGGGAGATGAGATGCCGGGTCATTCCGACTTCCGGGAGTAAAAACATCAATCACCACAAGACGCTCGCTGCGGAAGTCTCTCTATAAACGTATGGTCTAATTGATTTATTACGGGTGAGGGTTACAAACCACCAGGATTATAGGGAGTGGTTTTGTGCTCGGTGCGTGAGGGGTGGGTGGGTGAGAGTGGAGGGAGGCAGGGGAGAAGACTTAAACGTAACGGGCTGGTCTGAAATGGGAAGTTGACCGAGGCAGAATCGTAAAAATCCCTACAAAGACATCCTGATTTCTCCAAAGACGCGGAGATTCGAACTGAGGGACTCAGGGACCAGCCCTAAATCGAAGTCAACGGTCTTACCACTCGCTTGCGTCCGTCCTACTTCCCATTTGAAGACCATTTCATCACATCATTTATCACGATTGCTATATGCACACCATAATCCAACGATAGGACCCCGAATCAAAAGCAAGCAACGATGACGAACCGTAACGCTAAAAACGCTAATGAGCGGCTGGTTGTTCGGACCGCTAGTTGGTTGTCGCTCAGGTATATGCTCCTCCGTGTGCAAGATACCAAGGTGCACGCGTTCTTATAGACCTCAGCTGCTAGCTCACGCCCTTTAGCTGGTGTGGTCTGTCTGTCGGGCTGTTTGTCTCTGTCCTCGCCTTCTCTGTCTGTCTGTCTGTTTTGTGTATGCACTTACGGTGTTTTTGAGTGTCCTAGTCTGTCTCACTCTCTCTCTCTCTCACTCCTCTCCTCTCTCTCACTCCCGTCCTCTCTCTTCTCAATCACTCACTCTCTCTCTCTCATTTCTTGTTTTTGTTTGTAATGGTGAAAGTTCTGGGGTTATATTTCCCCTCTTGTCAAATCTTGCCTGTTTAATATTCAATCGTTTTAATACTTATGGTAAAATGATATAAAGAGAAAGAAATAGCGTACGTGTTGCCCACTTTAACTTCATTTGCCCTGCCTTGTCCATGCCTGCCTTGGCCTTGCCTTTCCATGCCTGCCTTGGGTGCCTTGCCCTTGCTTGGAGGCCATGCCTTGCTTGCCTTGCCGTATCTCTTAGAGCAAAAAAGGGAGGTGTGCGTAAAGGAAGAGAGCTGGACCAGAGGAGAATTGAAGTGGAACTGAACTTCAAATTTACAAAACCGCATACACTACGGGGAACTGGATGTAAAAAAAGCACATGAGTGCTTATTTCCATTATCCCCTCGATATAAAAGAAAAAAAAGAACAAATAAAATAAATAAAAAACAAAATTATGGTAAAATTTACTATGGACTGAAAACTGATGAGATGCACAGGCCCTTGGGCTTTAGGAAATAACAAACATGGCTGCAACAAATGCTGGCAAGGGACAAAACGAGGAAAGAAAAAAATAACGTCATCCATGCCAGGGTCCATAGCAGATGACTCATTATTCAAGGAAAAGGAATGGCCTGGATTCACGTGTGTGCGTGATAAGTTCTACATGCAGAACACACACAATCTTCTTCTGCCATCCCTGGTTATGCTAAAATTTTTATCCGGTCCTGGATGGCAAAGTCTGCAGTCCTGCGTAGTAGAGAACCCTGCCAGGCCCAAGTTTTCCTGACAGAGCTCTACATGGCTTGGCCACGTCTGGATGTCTCAGAGTGTTTAAGGTAGACAGACTGCAGGATATGAGAGAGGGTTAGTGGGCATGGTTGCCACAGGTGAACTGGTCAGATGTTGGGACATAGGCTACAATCATCAGTTTATACTTTTCATCCTAAGGACTTTTGGCGGGAATGGATTCAGCACCAATATCAACACCAGGAGCAAGTTTCTCTTCTGAACGACCTCAACGGATAGTTAGCCACTGGCAATAATAAGATACATATGCCGTGTGGTGATAATATCTACGTCCCCAGCGTAGATATCCGATTTAGGGACTGCCATCAAGATTTCTGTGCCTCACCATTCACTTTATCCATCCTTCCCTTTAACCCTCTTCCCCCTTCTCCCCATTCCATCCATCCTCCCCCCCCCCACTACCAAGTGCGGACAGCTGACAAGTGACAGTAACACAGATTTGTTAATTAAGCTGACCAGACATAGTAAGCCTTCTGGAGTGACCATAACGAATATCCAGCCAGGCAAGCATCCCACACTGCACCTGGGACGGACCTGTCAGAAGGCTGACAGCTCGGCTAGCCCTCTGTGTTACATACTCTGCCCCACAAAAGTCAAATAGATGTTGACAGGGAAAGCCATGATTCACTTTCACAACGTGCGCTGGTTTTGTATCATCGAGAAATACTGTCACAAGTAAAGATTCTTGCAAGATGGGGGGAAATAGAGGGGGCGTGGAAGAAGCAAGAAAATCAGAGACACAGAAAGAGGGCAGGGGGTTGAATTTTGTGTCTCGGAAAAACTGTCACGGCATCAAGATTGGGAAAATAAAGGGGCGTGAGAGAAAATCAAGAAAACAAGAGACACAGAAGGACTAGAATTTAAGGCATAGAAGGAAGACAGAAATACAGGGAGGGTTGGGGGGGGGGGGGGGGGAGTAGGTAGATAATTATTTATACCATAAACTCATCTGGTTTGGTGAAAGAGAGAGAGAGAGAAGAGAGAAAGAGAGAGAGAGAGAGAGAGAGAGAGAGAGAGAGAGAGAGAGAGATAACGTCGAACACTAACTCAAAGATTTATTTAACAAAAAGGCCATTGGCCATACATAAGGGGGTTGCCGCACTGCTTAGTATTTTTGTGGGGAAAAGCAATAGTAACGACAAAATTTACTGTATAACAAAAAGTCAGCTACAACATCTGACTAGGATAACAATATCTTCGATTATTCTGAAGCTTTACACACAAACGACAAAATTAATATAAACGAGACCAGCCGCCATGGCGCCGTGGGTTAGCGCCTGGTGTTACTGACTGGAAGTCGCGGGTTCGATTCCCATATAGTCATAGGGATTTTTCGGACTCCTGCCGGCTCCTACACCATAGTGAGTGTCTGTGGGCTCAGTGGAAGACTGTGGACCACACAGTCGAAGCTTCATCACTTTAACGGATGCGAATTTGAGAGTGTTGCTCAAATTACCTGACCAACACGCAGGTGTCTGTATCTCTTCGGGCCAAGGATGACCCGGGAAATATTAAGATAGTACAGCGAAGAGTCGCAGCCCTGACCAGTAGTCTCAAAGCATATGCACTTACCACAGCAGCATATTTACGTCAATCCTCATTGTCAGTGATCATCATGCAATTACAAAATTGCCTCTGATTCGTGTCCCAGTTGCTCTGGTCTCATGGTGACCTCAGATTCGGTTTGCCCATACACTGTCATGAATTATCTGTGCCTTGTGTGTGTTTGTGTCATACCTATGGGGTTGGAGGTTTGCGGGGACGGTCGTTGGAGGACGTGTGGTGTTAGCCACCTTCGGGTGGGCAACTCACTCAGTCTGGCTCCGCGACTGAGTCTAATACTAGTCCGTTAGTAGGGGCTTAGTAGGGGTGTCCTGCGTATGTTAGCTCAGAAACAGGCACCCCTGAACACCTACCAAATGTGACCAGCAGCAGTGGCAGGGCCCCTCTGGGCTGGTGGCCTCCACGGCGGCCTGATAGTGATTTGGTCTCCCCTGGACCTCGACTCTGGAGAAAAGACATAACAAATCTGGGTATGGCTGTGGCGGGGAGAAGGAGTGAGCGTTGTGGGAACAGCAGAACGGGTTGATATGATCACAAGAAGATAGGCAGCCACAAAAAAAAAAAAAAAAAAAAATTAATATAAAGGTGAGGCTGTGCACAACCCAGGATGACATGAAGCCAGGAGTAAACAAGTCTACTAAATAAATTAAGGCTTCTACAATATTTAAACAGGGATGTTAATTCTGCCTACAATCCTCTAAATACTGGACAGCACAACACAAAATGTACTTCATCGTCTGGTGATAGCTTACATAATGTGGGCATAGCACCTGAGGTCGTCAATATCATTTTCTCTGTACTCTGAATTTATTAACATTTATATTTGATACACCAAGTCATAACTTAGGAACATCATTCTTATCATAATGTATATCCATATCAAGTCTTAGGATCAGGATTGACATCTGCGAACTTATAAATTTCATGTTCACTGAGAGAAGAGAGAGAGCAGATATAGCGAGAATAGAGAGAGAGAGAGAGAGAGAGAGAGATAGAGAGAAGAGAGATATATCTATCATCGGAAGAAAACCCTTACATACAAGGCACACGGAAATTCCATTAAACAGAAAAAAGGTGGCGACACAAAGGCTAATCAGTTATTAAAAACGAAGAATTGGAGAGAAAGAATTATAAGTAATAGGCAACAGAAAAATAGCCACAAGAGACAGAATACGCAAGTCAATATGTGAATTCTAAAATAATGACACAAATATCAACAATACACAACCAAGGAAAAAGAAGCAACAAAACAAGAACAAGCACACACAGAGACACTGTTGATAGAGTATTGAAAGAAAGAAAACACACTAAATATAATTAAAAGCAAGAACAAAAAAAACCAAAACCAAAACATTTTTTTTTTCAAAACCCAAGAGAGAGAGAGAGAAGAGACAGAGAGAAGAGGAAGAGAGAGAGAGAGAGAGAGAGAGAGAGAGAGCGTTATGTGTCACACCATGTCCCACGTCTAATCACTAATTTGTCATCATACAGAAGAAAGGTCTGTTTCCTGTTGTGATATTACATTGCAGACCTACCTGTCAGACTCTCTCTCTCATCATCTCTCTCATCTCCGAATCTCCTCCATCTCTCTCTCTCTCTCTCTCTCTCTCTCTCTCTCTCTCTCCTCTCTCTCTCTCCAATTCAAGCTTTTTATAAACTTGGACAATTAGCTACAATTGAGTAAAATAAAATACTCATATCCCTTGTTTAGAGACACTCTGAATCTGAATACTATATTGTTCTCTCTCTCTCTCTCTTTCTCTCTCTCTCTCTCTCTCTCACATCTCCTTCATCTCCTCATCTCCTCCACTCCTCTCTCTCTCAGTCACTTCTGCTCTGTCTCTCTCTGTGTCTCTGTCTGCCTGCCTGCTGCCGCCTGCCTGTCAGTCTGTCTGTCTTTCTGTCCTCGCTCTATCTGTCTCTTTTTGTCTTCTCTGTCTCTGCTCTCTGTACTCTGTCTGTCCTGTCTCCACTCCCCCCCCCCCTCCTCTCTATCTCAATCACACACGCGCACTGACGCGCGCGCGCGCGCACACGAGACACACGACGCACCACGCACAAACAAGAAAATATTACACACACACACACACACACACACAAACACACATACACACGCCTCACACAATACACACACACCCCACGCACAAACACACACACACCACACACACACACACACACACACACGCACCGCACGCACGATCACACACACACACACACACACACACACCAGTCCGACCATTATTTTAATAAGCATTACTGTGTCAAGGACAATGTTCCCGTTGTTGTTATTATTATACAGTCACCCACACCGCATCACCCCTGCTCCACAGTCGCCATAGTGGATCACGCTGACCCGACCTTGACACAGGACGGAGCAGGAAGGGGAGGATGGGGAAGGGGCAGAGAAAAAAAAAAAAGTAAGAGAAAGAAAAAAAAAAGAAGATATTATTAAAGATATTTTTAAAAAGAAAAAGAAAGTTGAAAACAATATCTGTATACTACCTTGTTTTATTGGTTTTTAGGGTTTTTTGCGCAGTGCCTGGAGAAGAGGATAGGCCTCCTCCGGTTCAATGTGACCCATTACACACACACAACACACACACACACACACACACAACAACACAAACACACCACACACTCACACACACACACCACACATCACACACAAAACACACACACATACAAACACACACCCTACATCACACACACACACACACACACACACAAACAAATACACCATACACACACACACAATACACACACACACACACACACCCCACACACAACACACACACACACGACACGACCAAAACACACACACACAAACACACACACACAATACACACACACACAACACACACACACACACACAACACACACAACACACATGGCACACACACAACACACACACACACCACACAACACCTCAAACGGCACATGTTCACTCCACCAGAGCTTTGTGGTGAATGGTTCTAATGTCGTTAAGTGGTTTTCTTTCCCTTGTACCACCTGGTTAAAATTAGTTTTTACACTAGTTCCCCGTAGGGAATGCAGGGGGGAGGGGGGGGGGCAGATTAGAATAAATACTTCAGGAAATACTGTGGCTAGGAATATCCCTCCATTCTAATCTCTCTCGTTTGTTTCTGCCTTGATCTTTTTCTTCTTATCACCACCTTTCTCGTCTATTTCTGCCCTTCTTGGTCCCATACTCCTGCCTTTTTTCCAGAAAAAGTCATAAAACGATTAACAATTCTCATCCCTTGCCGAAGTCGGAAGTTGGTGGCTTGGGCCGACTTTCAGTGCTTATACGCACGCCACCGCATTTTCGCTCATATGACAAGAACATTAGTTGCTGCTGAATGGATCGACGAAGGAGAAGAAGAAGAAGTGTTTAAACTTCTGAACCTATTGGCTTTATTACAACACAGGTCAAAAAAAAAAAAAACTCAGCTCATGATATGGAAATAGAAAAAATACTGGTAAAAATAAACAAATTTGTGTGGTTTGTGTGGAGTGTGTTGTGTGTGTGTGTGTGTGTGTGTGTGGTGTGTGTGTGCGTGCGTGTGCGTGCGTGCGTGCGTGCGTGCGTGCGCGCGCTCGCGAGTGTGTGTGTGTGTGTGTGTAAAAAGGGATGTACCAAGCAATCTAAAACCAATATTCAATTACTTTTTGACCGTGTTTGCGCAGTTGAACGTCTTAAGCCAAATAGCGACAAGACAGTCACTTAACAACACCTCACTCGTATAAAAGGTAAAGGTGTCCCATAACCTACGTGGTCGTAGGGGAGTGAGGCATCAGAGACCTCAACTTTTCAAGGGGCCAGCATATTGAGGGCGGCCCCATCTCCTTTCCAACCCTCGCTGCACTTACTTTCCCGAACCTAAAGAGGCAGGTACCCATTTAACAGCTGGTGAAGTAGGGGACTGTAGTGAAGCCAAAGGCACAATGGTCACCCATCCAAGGTTGGTAACCATGCTGGAGTTGCTTACCTTGGCTGGGGGAAAGCGAGTGCTCTGACCACTGAGCTATCCCGTCCCCTTGTCTTGGCGAGACAGGGGCCATAATTATTTCAGCCCACACCCTCCTGTGCACGTGCACAGACCGTTACCGTTGAATTACTGCCTCCTCTTGTCATTGATAAACGCACAGTTAAGACAGTGGACAGATTATCTACAGCAGAGTCATTCTGATACTTCAACAGTCCCTAAATGGGAAATCTCCGCTGGGAGGTAAATACAATTACTACAACAACTCAGGACTTCATACAGCAGACACTCGTACTGGTCGAGTATCTTTATTTAATAAAATAATAATGTATGGAATTTATATAGCGCTGAATCTTGTAAAGCAACAAATCAAAGCTCTTTTTTTTTAAATATCGAGGACAATGGAATAAGCACTCATGTGCTTTTTTACATCCAGTCCCCGTGTGTATGCGGTTTTGTAAATTTTGTCATCTGTTCCCACCGGCACACAATGGCCTACTCTTACGAAAAGTGAACAGGATTTAACGTGTGCCCAAGATGGTTCTGCATGCGTTGGCACACAGGGCCTAGGTTTATAGTCTCATCCGAAGGACTGTGTACGAATTAGAAAGTTTAAAAGACTAATGCTTTGAGCAAAGTGTTATACAAAGAAAATCATACGTGTAAACAATTACAATAGAGCAACAACAAGCTAAAAGCTTATAAAAGACTAATAATAGAACTGGCACAAACTCATGGCTCAAAATTTGACTGCCAGAAGATGCAATGCCATGTAGATTACACTTAAGAAAAAGGACCTGTGTAGCCCACCCTAGTGTTGTGAAACCAAGACCATCTACTGTCCACACACACGTAGGTAGAAACAGTTCTACCAAATAATTATGAGTGCAGAAGATTTGTAGCACTGAATAGCAAGGCAGGGTGTTAAACTTAAATGGCAGAGCAAGACCAGAGTATCTTTTCCTTCCTTTCCATCTTCTTCTTCTTTATTTACATCATTCATCTTACTTTTGGTGAACCTCGGGGCTTTATCAGGAGGAACGGCGAAAAAAACCCAACACCCAAACATCTCCATCTTCCTTCTTCGAACCTCTATCCTCCTCCTTTATCGTCATCCTTCCTCGTCTCCTTCTTTATTATATCTTAAATTTATCATTTTATTTTTAGAAGGCCAATTCACCATACTGTTATCTGCACCTGACCATAATCATTGCTTGCAGAACACTGTGACCAGACCTGACCTGACCTGACCATCGAGGCCAATTGATGGTCCCGCCATCCAACCTGTCCCCCATATCCCCTCAAATCATCACAAGACTGTCTGCCCCACCCCCCATTACAACCCTCACCCTCACAGTACCCTCCCTTTCAACCCTCCCCCTCATATTCCCTCACTTTCACTATCCCTGCCCCTCCCTTCCAACGTCCCACCCACCCTTACCCTGCTCATATTTTCCCACTGTACAAATTCCTGGCCCCCCTCTTATTTTATTGCGAACAAAGCTTCTGTTCTCTGGTATGGTGTATTATGATAATGGTGTGATAAGGGTAGGATAGAGTGTGGTTAACGTTTTGAATGGTTTCTGTGTGTGAAATGGTATGGTATGGTAGTAGGGTACATTTTGTTGTTTTTTGTTAGAATGTTGTATGGTTTTTTCTGCAAGCAGCTTTCCTTACAAAAATATTAGATTTCTATGCTTTAGTTATGTTGATGGATGGTGGGTGGGATGATGTTTTCAGTTGCATGACACGTTATGATTTTTTGTTTTCTGCTAGCTTATATTACCACCCCTTTTTATCATTCTATCATAAATTTGAAAACAAGAAATTGGAAATATTTTCTTTTGTTATTTCTTTTAAAAGCCCCCAAAATTAAAAGAGTATGAATTTCTCTGTGTGAGTGTGTGTGAGTGTGTGTGTGTGTGTGTGTGTGTGTGTTGTGTGTGTGATGTGAGTGTGCGTGAGTGTATGTGTGTGTTTATTTTAGTCCCCTGATAAACTTAAAAGGAAAAGTGTTCCCATAACCAATGTGGTGGTAGCGGGGATTGAGGCCTCAGAGACCCAACTTCTCAAAGGGGCCGAGCAATTGAGGGTTTCGCCCATCTTCCTCACCCTCAAAAAAACTGCATAACCTTCCCTGACCCTAAAGACGCAGGTACCCATTTACAGCTGGGTTAACTGGGGGATTGTACTGAAGCCAAGGCGCACTAGCTAACGGATCACCCATCCAAGTTGCTCGTGGGGGAACACCCACGATGCTGCTTAACTTTAGCTGAGAGAAAGCAGTGCCTGAGACCACTGATCTATCCCGCTTCTGATAAACCTTACAGAACTGAAAATCCAGATCTGCTGTAAATCAGTGTGTGTGTGTGTGAGTGTTGTGTGTGTGTTATGTGTGTTAGTCCGTGATAAACTTATAGAACTTAAAATCAGTCTGCCCAATCAGTGTGTACTGCCTGACATTCCGCGCCAGAGTAACACCAAAAATTTCACAACAATAGTGCCAACATGTTGAACTGTCCTGTTCCTCGAAGAGAGATAGAAAGGGGTCAGAAAAGGCACAGACATTTTCAATTCCAACCTGCTTTACACTCAAGTTGAGTTGTGTGTGTGTATGTGTTTGTGTGTGTGTGTGTGGTGTGTGTGTGTGTGCAATGCGTGGAGCAGAGTCAACTATGCCTGCATAAACATCTAGTTTTGGATGGAATTGATATAATTAATATATATTTATTTCGTTCATGCGATAGCTCCGAGTTCACCAAATAGTGAGATTTGGGTATGCCACCATTTTTGCACATTGCAAGGTGCAATAGCCAGATAACTACCTACTTCTTCATTAAACGCTCAGGCAACAACTATTGTTTTCTGTCATATGAGCCGAGAACAGACTACGCTATCGGTGCCGTTTAGCGCCTGCCAAGTCAGTACCAGCACATCCGACCTCGGCGTGAGAGAGAATTTTGTTTATCTTTTAAGTATTTCTGGTTTTAAAAAAAGAAGAAAAGAAGAAGGAAAGAAGAGAAGAAGATGAAGAAGAAAGAAGAAGAAGAAAAAAGACATGAGAATGGACCACGAAGGCAAAAAAAAAAGGGGACAAGAAGGAGGTGACAGAAGAAAATGAACAAGGAAGAAAAGCAAGAGAGGGACAGAAAAGAGGAATTTCAAGCACAGAATTTCATTTCAGAAGGTGGATGCTGTTTGTACAGACAAGTCCCCCGGCCATCCCCACGGGGAGCGTAATGACCACACAGACTGCAAAAAGTGCCTCCCGTGGGGTTTAATTCAAACTGGGGACTTTGCTCAACAACGGTCCCTGTCTGGCAAGCATTGAGTGCAGCTGGGTATAGAGATCTATGCAGTCAGTCATCCAGTCATCAGTTCACCGCGTCCGTATAACAGAAAAGCCTAACATAAAGCAAGTCAGGAAGGCAAAGGGTATAGTGGCCTTTCTCTCTTTACCTACACTAGGGTTCATACTCGAGTTTCATACCGCCTTTTTCCATTTGTTTAAACACGACACCAAATAGATTTTGAGGAGGATAAAAAAAAAAAAGGGGGGTGGGGGGGGTGTTACAAAATACCAAATGTGTGTGTTCATGTGGGTGTGTGGTGTGGGGGGTGGAAGGAAGGAGGGGGTGGCCCCCACATCAGTGAACAATGGGTGCACTTCTTTAATTCTTCTCTCAAGTCCTTTTCAAACGCTTATTAAATGTGTTAAAGACCATGATGAGAGGCAAACCGTGGATCGAGTGGTTTAGCGGTCAACTCGTGACCAGAGGTCGCGGGATAGATCCCCCGCTCGCTCGGTTTTGTGTCCTTTGGGAAAGACACTTTACTCCTATTTTCCTCACTCCACCCAGTGTACCAGTGGGTACAAGCTCTGCTGGGGAAGTATCTGGCGACAGACTAGCGTCCTTTCACAGTGGCGGTGAAAAACCATCAGTTCGCTTAACGCTAACAGAAACCGGGATAAGCTCCGCTTCTATGGGCCTTCTGGCTTCGAAGAAAGACCATGATTCAGGTAATAAATCCATGGAAATTTACTCTTTTTTTTCATAACAGCAATGGAAAGCAAAGATTCCCCACTCAGTACTCCTTACTTACGGGTTGATTAATATCACTTTGTATGTTCACAATGCAAAAACTGAACATCTTAACTACCCCCCTCCTACCCCACCACAAAAACCCAAACAACAGCAAAAACGAAAAATCCCAAACAAACAAACAATACCCTCTCTTTTTCTCATCATCATTAACATCATCACATCATCATCATCACCAGCATCATCAATCATCAATAATAATAATGATAATCATAATGATGATAATAATAACAAAAATCTTTTTTTTTAAAAATTCGGATAGCCTAGTGGTTAGAGCCAATGCGCATTCGTGATCTGCTGACCCGGGTTCGAATCTCGTTCAAGAGGAGTGCCGACTCCACTCCACCCTAAAAGTCCTTCGATGACACCTTCGAAGTCCCGTGTGCGAACGCACGAAGAACATCTGGCGCAACACGTTTAAACCCGTTATGCTTTTCGTAAGAGTAGGCCATTGTTGTGCCGTTGGAACGGATGAGACAAATTTACCAAAACTAAATACAACAGGGACTGAATGTAAAAAAGCACATGAGTGCTTATTCCCATTATCCTCGAAATAAAAGAAATAAAAGACTATACCCTCATTTCAATCCAATTTAAATGTACTGAGCCCTTTTGCTGAATTATCTTAAAAGAAAACACACATGACACAAAAATTGTCTTTTGTAGTAAATGAAAAGCAAACAACAACCACCACAACAAAAAAGGGTAGACAATAGTGATTTATCCGCCCACCATCCACTGCTATGAGGGACCTATCACAGTATATTCAAGTATGAACAGAAGCGGCCCAGTTTTGTTTGTTTTTTTAGTTTACTGATGAAGGCAGGTGCAACCTGGTATCCGATACAGTGTGAATAATTAACTGAGAGCTATATTCCACCTGAAAGGTTACCCCCAGCCAAACTGATACAATGGCTTTTAAATTCAGTTGAATGGAAACAGACAGAAAAAGAGAAACGAAGCTGTCAGGTGAAGGTCGAAGGTGACGATCGTTGGCATTCCCGTTGGCCAACATTGAAGGAGACAGGACAATAGACTGAATTCTACCCCTGACAGAACAATACAAAAGGAGCCAATTTAAAACACTCCCGATTGAAACCAGCCTAAAGGTCATGTCACAACTCTGGTGGAACATCAAGAATCCCTCCCCACCCCCCCTATCCTGTGAATCTCTGCCTGCCCTACCACCAGTAGGGGGTCTAGGGGCTATACCGGACAACGAAACTGTGTAGTAGGCTATCAACATGTTTTCAGAATCTCGGTCAAATCAAAGTCAGGATGCGCAGGGCCTGATTTGTCTGGCCTTAGCAAGCAGCACAACGCATTTCGCGTCATATGACAAACAACAAAGTGCTGTCAAGTGAAACGTTTGATAGAAGAAGAAGAAGAACCTTGGTCATTGACATGTTATCCTCTGACGTCGGAGTATGTGGCTGCCTACATGGCGATGTACTTGAACGGTCCTTAACGCAAACTTCTCTCCGGTGTACTTCCTATCTCACGGGTGATTCCCAGGTGGATGATTTAGTCAGAGGTGCACATTCTGGTATGACCCACAGGAACCTAAGCTGGGGAACACACAACTACATTAACATGCGTTTCGTTTACCTATAGAAGTTTATTCAAGCATGGTCTTCATCAAAGCAAATTAAGGTCCTGTAGGAAAAAAGTTGTGCAATTACAGGATGTAATTATGTTAACAAACAAAAAACAACACAAACAAAAAACTCCTTTCGCAGTTTATCTAGCTACAGCACTACTCACAACCCTTCAAAATATCACATTTAGGGGACAGGGAAAATAAAGGAAAAGGGTCCTAAAATCTATGTGGTCCGTAGGGAGTGAGGCTTCAGAGACCTTAAAACTTCTTAAAGGGCCAGCATATATGTATTGAGGCGGCGCCCACTCCTCTCCCTCGCTGTTTTATATTTTTACCATCCTCGACCTTAAAAAGGTGAACTGGGGGACTGTCATGAGGCAAGGCGCGCAAACGGTTTACCCATTCCACGTGGTACCCACGCTCATGCTGTTTAACAAGGCTGGGGAAAGCGAGTGCTCCGACCACTGGGCTGTCTCCAGAACAGGGTGGGCGGTGTAAAAATGGCTACAAAGAATCAGTTTAAACCAGTCAAGACCAAACTACACCCAGAAGTAAGTCATCGCATGTTTGTTTAAAAACAGTTTCCATTATAACTGAGGACCCATATAAAACTCAAGCTTGTTGTTGTTCATCATGAATGCCCTGCAGTATTTTGTTACATGCTTTTCGAATTAAACATGGAAAGGGGTTTCGTTGGCGTGATTTTTTGCCTAAGGCCACTGTTATCTTGCCCCACCATTTCAAGTAGCCCATCTGACCCATCGGGGATGGTGTATAAACACAACATCGACTACAGATGTTAAAACTTGTGCCATCTGTTCCTGCCCCCCCGAAATACCTACTCTTCCAAAGGGAGAGGGGTTTTTAATGTTGTGCAAGAAGTGCTGACTGGCCATTTCCAACTCATAAGCCTTTCCTTTAAAGTCTCATCACGAAAGACTTTTAACATTCAGTTCGAATTTCTGGTCAAACTGGGAGAAAGGCCAAGGTAAGAATCGAACCCAGAACCTCAGGGCTTACTTGTTGGGCAGGTGAACGTCTTACCCGTCCCTGCCACCGTTCCTTCTTGTCTTAAAGGTTTGCAGATATAAAAACAAGATTAAAACCTATACAACTAACTGCCATAAAAAATTAAATTATTCATTCCTCACCAGATATAAAAACAAGATGAATAAATTATTCAAACACATCAAGCATATATTATAAAAAACAAGATTTAAAATAAAACTCTTCATTAATGTGCAGATATAAAAACAATATTACAATTATTCAAACACTGCAGATATATAAAACAAACAAAACAGATTAAAATTATTCAATTGTCATATTTCGGAAATAAACAACAAAATAATGTCCCACATAGGGTGACCCTGGAGGAGGTTACGCCCCAATAACACATTCAATATCTACAGATATAAAAACAAGATTAAAATTATTTATTATTTAGCAGATATAAAAAAAAAAAGATTAAAAACCAACTCTTACTTGGGTTGTTCCTCCAGCAGAGTCACTTCACTGTTTCTTTCTCAGGCTCTTTACATTAACATTCTTTCTTTCGTTTCTTCTTTCTGCCATTCTGTCTGTCTTTTCTTTGTATCTTTCTCTTCTAATTCTTCCTGCCTTTCTTTCTTCATTTAAACCTATAGTTTGTGTTTCCTTCCTTTCAATCTATGAGATTTACTTTGTATTCAGTTCTTTCCATCATTCCTTCTTTCTTTCTTTTTTTTCCTTTTTCTTATGGTTCTTTCTTTACTTTTTTTCTTACTTTCTCTTCTTAAATTTTTTCTTTTTCTTCAAACCATCACAACTATCTCCACTACCACCACCACACACCCTCCCTTAACTCCCTTGTACAAAAGTAAGTCTCACCCCACATAAAGTACATGGCCTATAATCTGTTATTACAACCGTGACCTGACACTTTAAGACTGAACATAATGTAACTGAATGAATGTCCCTTGCGGTGTATCAATTGTGGCCAATAAGCACACTGTTTCTTCTTCTTTCCTGAACCCTCAGATAGCAATGGGGGGTCTATTGTTGTCTGTAACTGAGTGAAAATGCGTAGCAACTGCCAATCAGCGCCCATAGCATCCAACTTCCACGTGGGGGAGAGAACTGTTATTGGTTTAAGGTCTTTCCTGGGAAAGACAAGGCAGGAAGGACAATGGACAAAGAAGGCAGAAAATAGACAAGAAGGAGGTGGCCTTTTCGAACAAGACAAGAAACAAAGAGAGGGAATCGAATAGAGGGAAGTTTTGGCACAGAATATCTCCAGAAAGTTGGGGATGCCTATTCTACTGATAGACATCCCCCCCCCTCCTCCATCATCCCAAAATCGCTATCCGAATTTACACTGTTCATTGTTTCATGGCAAAATCTCAGTAGTCCTTAACCCATAGGGTTCTAGACTACCAGTAAGCAATGTTTCAAAGGACACCTTGTTCTTCTCTCACGCAACAGCTTTTACACCGTCAGATGTTTGAAAATAGTGGCAAGTCCTTTCCATTCCCTCATCGTGGCCGTACAGCTGGTGTGCAGGGTTATCTCCCTCGGCCACACATCTTACCTCAGGTCGCTGATTATAGCCTGCACCCTCTTAAGGGATGTGCTCGCCAGTATAGGTGTTGAGTGGCTTAGCCACAGGACGACGGGACAGGTGAAGCGAGGTATTAGAGGCGATATGTTTTGTGTGTAGCAAGGATATCCGATTAGCTGTGAGTGAAGGTGAGCAAAGTACTATACTCGCATCCTAGCTTTGGGGGGCGAGCGACGACACTCGGGGACTGGAATAAACAATCAACCTAGCACACACAGGGAACGAAGTCACATCGATTCTTCTGTGGACAAAGAGAATCCGATTTCGATGAATCACACACACACACACACACACACACACACACACACAACACACACACACACACCACACACATACAACTACACAGGGGTTTAAGCATTGTACGCACGCTATAATTTCACAACACACTACAACAGACATAAACAAGTTAATGTGGTGTAGTGTGTGTGTGTGTGTAGATGCTGGGTGTGCGCATGATGTGCTCAGAGAAAGAGGGGAAGAGGAGGGGGGCATTGAGTCTTTGCACATGCCCACGCTCAGTTTCTGAAACACACAAACAGAAAAATGAACTAGAACTTCCGACAACAAAGGAAAAAGTTACATGAACAACAGGCAATGTCATGTTTACTGCGCGCCAGACACGAGTGATACATCCATAACATGTTTCTGAGAAATTCTCCAAGATACAGCGTATTTTGGCACAATCATCATATTCTTTTCCCGTTCCCTCGCCTCGTGAGCTTTCTGGGGTGAAGAGCTATAGCTACCAGTAGTTTGACCAACTCTTTAGACCGCGGGGGTACGTGCAGTGATACTATTAGACTATATCATTGACTTGTAATGCATTCTCTTTCAAGCAAGCGCTATCACGATTTGTTTGTTTATAAGGGTTATGGAGGGGGTATGGGGGAGATGAGATGCCGGGTCATTCCGACTTCCGGGAGTAAAAACATCAATCACCACAAGACGCTCGCTGCGGAAGTCTCTCTATAAACGTATGGTCTAATTGATTTATTACGGGTGAGGGTTACAAACCACCAGGATTATAGGGAGTGGTTTTGTGCTCGGTGCGTGAGGGGTGGGTGGGTGAGAGTGGAGGGAGGCAGGGGAGAAGACTTAAACGTAACGGGCTGGTCTGAAATGGGAAGTTGACCGAGGCAGAATCGTAAAAATCCCTACAAAGACATCCTGATTTCTCCAAAGACGCGGAGATTCGAACTGAGGGACTCAGGGACCAGCCCTAAATCGAAGTCAACGGTCTTACCACTCGCTTGCGTCCGTCCTACTTCCCATTTGAAGACCATTTCATCACATCATTTATCACGATTGCTATATGCACACCATAATCCAACGATAGGACCCCGAATCAAAAGCAAGCAACGATGACGAACCGTAACGCTAAAAACGCTAATGAGCGGCTGGTTGTTCGGACCGCTAGTTGGTTGTCGCTCAGGTATATGCTCCTCCGTGTGCAAGATACCAAGGTGCACGCGTTCTTATAGACCTCAGCTGCTAGCTCACGCCCTTTAGCTGGTGTGGTCTGTCTGTCGGGCTGTTTGTCTCTGTCCTCGCCTTCTCTGTCTGTCTGTCTGTTTTGTGTATGCACTTACGGTGTTTTTGAGTGTCCTAGTCTGTCTCACTCTCTCTCTCTCTCACTCCTCTCCTCTCTCTCACTCCCGTCCTCTCTCTTCTCAATCACTCACTCTCTCTCTCTCATTTCTTGTTTTTGTTTGTAATGGTGAAAGTTCTGGGGTTATATTTCCCCTCTTGTCAAATCTTGCCTGTTTAATATTCAATCGTTTTAATACTTATGGTAAAATGATATAAAGAGAAAGAAATAGCGTACGTGTTGCCCACTTTAACTTCATTTGCCCTGCCTTGTCCATGCCTGCCTTGGCCTTGCCTTTCCATGCCTGCCTTGGGTGCCTTGCCCTTGCTTGGAGGCCATGCCTTGCTTGCCTTGCCGTATCTCTTAGAGCAAAAAAGGGAGGTGTGCGTAAAGGAAGAGAGCTGGACCAGAGGAGAATTGAAGTGGAACTGAACTTCAAATTTACAAAACCGCATACACTACGGGGAACTGGATGTAAAAAAAGCACATGAGTGCTTATTTCCATTATCCCCTCGATATAAAAGAAAAAAAAGAACAAATAAAATAAATAAAAAACAAAATTATGGTAAAATTTACTATGGACTGAAAACTGATGAGATGCACAGGCCCTTGGGCTTTAGGAAATAACAAACATGGCTGCAACAAATGCTGGCAAGGGACAAAACGAGGAAAGAAAAAAATAACGTCATCCATGCCAGGGTCCATAGCAGATGACTCATTATTCAAGGAAAAGGAATGGCCTGGATTCACGTGTGTGCGTGATAAGTTCTACATGCAGAACACACACAATCTTCTTCTGCCATCCCTGGTTATGCTAAAATTTTTATCCGGTCCTGGATGGCAAAGTCTGCAGTCCTGCGTAGTAGAGAACCCTGCCAGGCCCAAGTTTTCCTGACAGAGCTCTACATGGCTTGGCCACGTCTGGATGTCTCAGAGTGTTTAAGGTAGACAGACTGCAGGATATGAGAGAGGGTTAGTGGGCATGGTTGCCACAGGTGAACTGGTCAGATGTTGGGACATAGGCTACAATCATCAGTTTATACTTTTCATCCTAAGGACTTTTGGCGGGAATGGATTCAGCACCAATATCAACACCAGGAGCAAGTTTCTCTTCTGAACGACCTCAACGGATAGTTAGCCACTGGCAATAATAAGATACATATGCCGTGTGGTGATAATATCTACGTCCCCAGCGTAGATATCCGATTTAGGGACTGCCATCAAGATTTCTGTGCCTCACCATTCACTTTATCCATCCTTCCCTTTAACCCTCTTCCCCCTTCTCCCCATTCCATCCATCCTCCCCCCCCCCACTACCAAGTGCGGACAGCTGACAAGTGACAGTAACACAGATTTGTTAATTAAGCTGACCAGACATAGTAAGCCTTCTGGAGTGACCATAACGAATATCCAGCCAGGCAAGCATCCCACACTGCACCTGGGACGGACCTGTCAGAAGGCTGACAGCTCGGCTAGCCCTCTGTGTTACATACTCTGCCCCACAAAAGTCAAATAGATGTTGACAGGGAAAGCCATGATTCACTTTCACAACGTGCGCTGGTTTTGTATCATCGAGAAATACTGTCACAAGTAAAGATTCTTGCAAGATGGGGGGAAATAGAGGGGGCGTGGAAGAAGCAAGAAAATCAGAGACACAGAAAGAGGGCAGGGGGTTGAATTTTGTGTCTCGGAAAAACTGTCACGGCATCAAGATTGGGAAAATAAAGGGGCGTGAGAGAAAATCAAGAAAACAAGAGACACAGAAGGACTAGAATTTAAGGCATAGAAGGAAGACAGAAATACAGGGAGGGTTGGGGGGGGGGGGGGGGGAGTAGGTAGATAATTATTTATACCATAAACTCATCTGGTTTGGTGAAAGAGAGAGAGAGAGAAGAGAGAAAGAGAGAGAGAGAGAGAGAGAGAGAGAGAGAGAGAGAGAGAGAGATAACGTCGAACACTAACTCAAAGATTTATTTAACAAAAAGGCCATTGGCCATACATAAGGGGGTTGCCGCACTGCTTAGTATTTTTGTGGGGAAAAGCAATAGTAACGACAAAATTTACTGTATAACAAAAAGTCAGCTACAACATCTGACTAGGATAACAATATCTTCGATTATTCTGAAGCTTTACACACAAACGACAAAATTAATATAAACGAGACCAGCCGCCATGGCGCCGTGGGTTAGCGCCTGGTGTTACTGACTGGAAGTCGCGGGTTCGATTCCCATATAGTCATAGGGATTTTTCGGACTCCTGCCGGCTCCTACACCATAGTGAGTGTCTGTGGGCTCAGTGGAAGACTGTGGACCACACAGTCGAAGCTTCATCACTTTAACGGATGCGAATTTGAGAGTGTTGCTCAAATTACCTGACCAACACGCAGGTGTCTGTATCTCTTCGGGCCAAGGATGACCCGGGAAATATTAAGATAGTACAGCGAAGAGTCGCAGCCCTGACCAGTAGTCTCAAAGCATATGCACTTACCACAGCAGCATATTTACGTCAATCCTCATTGTCAGTGATCATCATGCAATTACAAAATTGCCTCTGATTCGTGTCCCAGTTGCTCTGGTCTCATGGTGACCTCAGATTCGGTTTGCCCATACACTGTCATGAATTATCTGTGCCTTGTGTGTGTTTGTGTCATACCTATGGGGTTGGAGGTTTGCGGGGACGGTCGTTGGAGGACGTGTGGTGTTAGCCACCTTCGGGTGGGCAACTCACTCAGTCTGGCTCCGCGACTGAGTCTAATACTAGTCCGTTAGTAGGGGCTTAGTAGGGGTGTCCTGCGTATGTTAGCTCAGAAACAGGCACCCCTGAACACCTACCAAATGTGACCAGCAGCAGTGGCAGGGCCCCTCTGGGCTGGTGGCCTCCACGGCGGCCTGATAGTGATTTGGTCTCCCCTGGACCTCGACTCTGGAGAAAAGACATAACAAATCTGGGTATGGCTGTGGCGGGGAGAAGGAGTGAGCGTTGTGGGAACAGCAGAACGGGTTGATATGATCACAAGAAGATAGGCAGCCACAAAAAAAAAAAAAAAAAAAAATTAATATAAAGGTGAGGCTGTGCACAACCCAGGATGACATGAAGCCAGGAGTAAACAAGTCTACTAAATAAATTAAGGCTTCTACAATATTTAAACAGGGATGTTAATTCTGCCTACAATCCTCTAAATACTGGACAGCACAACACAAAATGTACTTCATCGTCTGGTGATAGCTTACATAATGTGGGCATAGCACCTGAGGTCGTCAATATCATTTTCTCTGTACTCTGAATTTATTAACATTTATATTTGATACACCAAGTCATAACTTAGGAACATCATTCTTATCATAATGTATATCCATATCAAGTCTTAGGATCAGGATTGACATCTGCGAACTTATAAATTTCATGTTCACTGAGAGAAGAGAGAGAGCAGATATAGCGAGAATAGAGAGAGAGAGAGAGAGAGAGAGAGATAGAGAGAAGAGAGATATATCTATCATCGGAAGAAAACCCTTACATACAAGGCACACGGAAATTCCATTAAACAGAAAAAAGGTGGCGACACAAAGGCTAATCAGTTATTAAAAACGAAGAATTGGAGAGAAAGAATTATAAGTAATAGGCAACAGAAAAATAGCCACAAGAGACAGAATACGCAAGTCAATATGTGAATTCTAAAATAATGACACAAATATCAACAATACACAACCAAGGAAAAAGAAGCAACAAAACAAGAACAAGCACACACAGAGACACTGTTGATAGAGTATTGAAAGAAAGAAAACACACTAAATATAATTAAAAGCAAGAACAAAAAAAACCAAAACCAAAACATTTTTTTTTTCAAAACCCAAGAGAGAGAGAGAGAAGAGACAGAGAGAAGAGGAAGAGAGAGAGAGAGAGAGAGAGAGAGAGAGAGCGTTATGTGTCACACCATGTCCCACGTCTAATCACTAATTTGTCATCATACAGAAGAAAGGTCTGTTTCCTGTTGTGATATTACATTGCAGACCTACCTGTCAGACTCTCTCTCTCATCATCTCTCTCATCTCCGAATCTCCTCCATCTCTCTCTCTCTCTCTCTCTCTCTCTCTCTCTCTCTCTCCTCTCTCTCTCTCCAATTCAAGCTTTTTATAAACTTGGACAATTAGCTACAATTGAGTAAAATAAAATACTCATATCCCTTGTTTAGAGACACTCTGAATCTGAATACTATATTGTTCTCTCTCTCTCTCTCTTTCTCTCTCTCTCTCTCTCTCTCACATCTCCTTCATCTCCTCATCTCCTCCACTCCTCTCTCTCTCAGTCACTTCTGCTCTGTCTCTCTCTGTGTCTCTGTCTGCCTGCCTGCTGCCGCCTGCCTGTCAGTCTGTCTGTCTTTCTGTCCTCGCTCTATCTGTCTCTTTTTGTCTTCTCTGTCTCTGCTCTCTGTACTCTGTCTGTCCTGTCTCCACTCCCCCCCCCCCTCCTCTCTATCTCAATCACACACGCGCACTGACGCGCGCGCGCGCGCACACGAGACACACGACGCACCACGCACAAACAAGAAAATATTACACACACACACACACACACACACAAACACACATACACACGCCTCACACAATACACACACACCCCACGCACAAACACACACACACCACACACACACACACACACACACACGCACCGCACGCACGATCACACACACACACACACACACACACACCAGTCCGACCATTATTTTAATAAGCTTTACTGTGTCAAGGAAATGTTCCCGTTGTTGATATTATTATACAGCACCCACACCGCATCCCCCTGCTCCACAGTCGCCATAGTGGGATCACGCAGACCCGGCCCTTGACACAGGACGGAGCAGGAAAGGTAGGATGGGGAAGGGGCAGAGAAAAAAAAAAAAGTAAGAGAAAGAAAAAAAAAAGAAGATATTATTAAAGATATTTTTAAAAAGAAAAAGAAAGTTGAAAACAATATCTGTATACTACCTTGTTTTATTGGTTTTTAGGGTTTTTTGCGCAGTGCCTGGAGAAGAGGATAGGCCTCCTCCGGTTCAATGTGACCCATTACACACACACAACACACACACACACACACACACAACAACACAAACACACCACACACTCACACACACACACCACACATCACACACAAAACACACACACATACAAACACACACCCTACATCACACACACACACACACACACACACAAACAAATACACCATACACACACACACAATACACACACACACACACACACCCCACACACAACACACACACACACGACACGACCAAAACACACACACACAAACACACACACACAATACACACACACACAACACACACACACACACACAACACACACAACACACATGGCACACACACAACACACACACACACCACACAACACCTCAAACGGCACATGTTCACTCCACCAGAGCTTTGTGGTGAATGGTTCTAATGTCGTTAAGTGGTTTTCTTTCCCTTGTACCACCTGGTTAAAATTAGTTTTTACACTAGTTCCCCGTAGGGAATGCAGGGGGGAGGGGGGGGGGCAGATTAGAATAAATACTTCAGGAAATACTGTGGCTAGGAATATCCCTCCATTCTAATCTCTCTCGTTTGTTTCTGCCTTGATCTTTTTCTTCTTATCACCACCTTTCTCGTCTATTTCTGCCCTTCTTGGTCCCATACTCCTGCCTTTTTTCCAGAAAAAGTCATAAAACGATTAACAATTCTCATCCCTTGCCGAAGTCGGAAGTTGGTGGCTTGGGCCGACTTTCAGTGCTTATACGCACGCCACCGCATTTTCGCTCATATGACAAGAACATTAGTTGCTGCTGAATGGATCGACGAAGGAGAAGAAGAAGAAGTGTTTAAACTTCTGAACCTATTGGCTTTATTACAACACAGGTCAAAAAAAAAAAAAACTCAGCTCATGATATGGAAATAGAAAAAATACTGGTAAAAATAAACAAATTTGTGTGGTTTGTGTGGAGTGTGTTGTGTGTGTGTGTGTGTGTGTGTGTGGTGTGTGTGTGCGTGCGTGTGCGTGCGTGCGTGCGTGCCGTGCGTGCGCGCGCTCCGGAGTGTGTGTGTGTGTGTGTGTGTGGCTGTGTAAAAAGGGATGTACAAAGCAATCAAAAACCAATATTCATTACATTTTGACGTGTTTGCGCAGTTGAACGACTTAAGCCAAATAGCGACAAGACAGACACTTACCAACACCTCACATCGTATAAAAGGTAAAGGTGTCCCTAACCTACGTGGTCGTAGGGGAGTGAGGCATCAGAGACCTCAAGAACTTTCAAGGGCCCCAGCAAATTGAGGCGGCCCCATCTCCTCTCCCTCGCTGCTTTACTTTCCCTGATCCTAAAGAGGCAGGTACCCATTTACAGCTGGGTGAAGTAGGGGACTGTAGTGAAGCCAAGAGGCACAAATGGTCACCCATCCAAGTGGTAACCACGCTGGATGTTGCTTAACCTTGGCTGGGGGAAAGCGAGTGCTCTGACCACTGAGCTATCCCGTCCCCTTGTCTTGGCGAGACAGGGGCCATAATTATTTCAGACCACACCCTCCTGTGCACGTGCACAGACCGTTACCGTTGAATTACTGCCTCCTCTTGTCATTGATAAACGCACAGTTAAGACAGTGGACAGATTATCTACAGCAGAGTCATTCTGATACTTCAACAGTCCCTAAATGGGAAATCTCCGCTGGGAGGTAAATACAATTACTACAACAACTCAGGACTTCATACAGCAGACACTCGTACTGGTCGAGTATCTTTATTTAATAAAATAATAATGTATGGAATTTATATAGCGCTGAATCTTGTAAAGCAACAAATCAAAGCTCTTTATTTTTAAATATCGAGGACAATGGATAAGCACCATGACTTTTTTTACATCCGTCCCCGTGTTAGCCGGTTTTGTAAAATTTTGTCATCTGTTCCCACCGGCACACAATGGCCTACACTTACGACGAAAAGTGATCTGGATTTTAACGTTTGGCCCAAGATTGCTGCATGGCGTTGGCACACAGGGCCTAGGTTTATAGTCTCATCCGAAGGACTGTGTACGAATTAGAAAGTTTAAAAGACTAATGCTTTGAGCAAAGTGTTATACAAAGAAAATCATACGTGTAAACAATTACAATAGAGCAACAACAAGCTAAAAGCTTATAAAAGACTAATAATAGAACTGGCACAAACTCATGGCTCAAAATTTGACTGCCAGAAGATGCAATGCCATGTAGATTACACTTAAGAAAAAGGACCTGTGTAGCCCACCCTAGTGTTGTGAAACCAAGACCATCTACTGTCCACACACACGTAGGTAGAAACAGTTCTACCAAATACTATGAGTGCATAAGATTTGTAGCACTTAAATAGCAAGGCAGGGTGTTAAATAACTTAAATGCAGAGCAAGTACCAGAGTATCTTTTTCCTTCCCTTTCCATCTTCTTCTTCATTATTTACATCATTCATCTACTTTTGGTGAACCTCGGGGCTTTATCAGGAGGAACGGCGAAAAAAACCCAACACCCAAACATCTCCATCTTCCTTCTTCGAACCTCTATCCTCCTCCTTTATCGTCATCCTTCCTCGTCTCCTTCTTTATTATATCTTAAATTTATCATTTTATTTTTAGAAGGCCAATTCACCATACTGTTATCTGCACCTGACCATAATCATTGCTTGCAGAACACTGTGACCAGACCTGACCTGACCTGACCATCGAGGCCAATTGATGGTCCCGCCATCCAACCTGTCCCCCATATCCCCTCAAATCATCACAAGACTGTCTGCCCCACCCCCCATTACAACCCTCACCCTCACAGTACCCTCCCTTTCAACCCTCCCCCTCATATTCCCTCACTTTCACTATCCCTGCCCCTCCCTTCCAACGTCCCACCCACCCTTACCCTGCTCATATTTTCCCACTGTACAAATTCCTGGCCCCCCTCTTATTTTATTGCGAACAAAGCTTCTGTTCTCTGGTATGGTGTATTATGATAATGGTGTGATAAGGGTAGGATAGAGTGTGGTTAACGTTTTGAATGGTTTCTGTGTGTGAAATGGTATGGTATGGTAGTAGGGTACATTTTGTTGTTTTTTGTTAGAATGTTGTATGGTTTTTTCTGCAAGCAGCTTTCCTTACAAAAATATTAGATTTCTATGCTTTAGTTATGTTGATGGATGGTGGGTGGGATGATGTTTTCAGTTGCATGACACGTTATGATTTTTTGTTTTCTGCTAGCTTATATTACCACCCCTTTTTATCATTCTATCATAAATTTGAAAACAAGAAATTGGAAATATTTTCTTTTGTTATTTCTTTTAAAAGCCCCCAAAATTAAAAGAGTATGAATTTCTCTGTGTGAGTGTGTGTGAGTGTGTGTGTGTGTGTGTGTGTGTGTGTTGTGTGTGTGATGTGAGTGTGCGTGAGTGTATGTGTGTGTTTATTTTAGTCCCCTGATAAACTTAAAAGGAAAAGTGTTCCCATAACCAATGTGGTGGTAGCGGGGATTGAGGCCTCAGAGACCCAACTTCTCAAAGGGGCCGAGCAATTGAGGGTTTCGCCCATCTTCCTCACCCTCAAAAAAACTGCATAACCTTCCCTGACCCTAAAGACGCAGGTACCCATTTACAGCTGGGTTAACTGGGGGATTGTACTGAAGCCAAGGCGCACTAGCTAACGGATCACCCATCCAAGTTGCTCGTGGGGGAACACCCACGATGCTGCTTAACTTTAGCTGAGAGAAAGCAGTGCCTGAGACCACTGATCTATCCCGCTTCTGATAAACCTTACAGAACTGAAAATCCAGATCTGCTGTAAATCAGTGTGTGTGTGTGTGAGTGTTGTGTGTGTGTTATGTGTGTTAGTCCGTGATAAACTTATAGAACTTAAAATCAGTCTGCCCAATCAGTGTGTACTGCCTGACATTCCGCGCCAGAGTAACACCAAAAATTTCACAACAATAGTGCCAACATGTTGAACTGTCCTGTTCCTCGAAGAGAGATAGAAAGGGGTCAGAAAAGGCACAGACATTTTCAATTCCAACCTGCTTTACACTCAAGTTGAGTTGTGTGTGTGTATGTGTTTGTGTGTGTGTGTGTGGTGTGTGTGTGTGTGCAATGCGTGGAGCAGAGTCAACTATGCCTGCATAAACATCTAGTTTTGGATGGAATTGATATAATTAATATATATTTATTTCGTTCATGCGATAGCTCCGAGTTCACCAAATAGTGAGATTTGGGTATGCCACCATTTTTGCTATACAAAAGCATACACACGAGGACTGGATTAAAAAAAAAAAGCACATGGGCTTACATTATCCTCAAAATTAAACAATAATTTTTTTTTAATTTTAAATATAGCCCCACCATGAGCTGAACACAGCCACTTTGGGGGCCTGGCCTCTCCCTTACTTCTACAAGTCCATAATAAAAATTAACGGGCCCCCACCCCACACAGCAAAATCCATACTTTGAGACGAAGTGCGACTATGACTGAGCTAAACACGGCCCCGATGTGGGCAGGGCTTCTTTTTTATTTCTACACAGCCACAATGAACTGAACTTCCCTACTTTTGTTTGTTTAATTATATTATGTCCCCGGGGAGTTATCGGTTTTCGGGACTGGTTCCAAGAATCCCCCACTTAGCGCGAGGGCCCCCAAAAAAAACAGTACAATTCTTGAACCCAACTGTGCCGGGCCAGGACAAGCGGGAAGTGCTGCATGAGCCAACTCCTACATTTTTTTTTTTTTAGTTTTCTTTTTTTTCGAGGTAATGGAATAAGCACTCAGTGCTTTTTTTACATTCATCTCCCTTTATGCGGTTTGTAAATTTTGTCTTTTCCCATGGGACTCAATGGCCTCCTTTTAAAAAATGGAACGGATTTAACACATGGGTAAATGTTAGATGCTTTGCACACATGACCCCATTTTTTAGTCTCATCCCAGGGACTTTTTGGGAGGTGGAGTCGGCACGTATTACTCCCGGAAAAAAAACACCTTGATTGGGGGTTTTTTGAAACCCGGGGTTTTCAGGTAGGAATTTTTAGTGCAATGGGCTAAACCCCTAGGCTCCTGTGGGGCTCTGGCCCCCTTGTGACCATTTTACATAGTTCACAAAGAGCTGAAAACAGCCCCCTGGGGCTGGCCTCTTGTGACTCACTTCACATATTCACAATGGCTGAAACAGCCACCTGTGGGGCGCTGCCTCTGTACTCATTTTACATAGTTTCCCAAAGAGCTGAACACAGCCTACCCGGGGTCTGCTGGCCTCAGCAATGCCAGGGAAAGTGAAAAAGGGAGCCCTCAATAGAAAGGGAAAGGGGTTACTAGGGGCACAATGCCTTTGTCAACTTTTTCTGAAAGCCCCTGTTTAGCGTAAAACTTGAGTCCTAAATAAAAATAACCAATAAACATTTCTCCCAAGGTGGGTTTTGTTGTGTGTGTGTGGGGGGGAGGTCTGGATGGAAAATGGCTTCACACATGATGGATAAGTTGTGTTTGTGCTTCGCGCGGTGTTGTGAGCTTTGTATTGTATTGTTACTACTCTCAGTCATGGTAGATATTAATTTCTCTCTTGAAATTCAGGTCGCTCTCTTGAGAAGGTTCGCCATAAAGCGGGCCACCAAAAGGCTTTTATCAACTAATTTTGGGAGGACAACTCTCCCCTTTTTGCTGTGGGGTTTTTTTGTAACGAATGCTGCGCATACGGACCCCGGTTATCACTTCTTTCAAAAGACTAGACCCAACCACCCCTTGGGGCTAGTGGGTGGGGAAACATTTTTTTACTCAAACAAGGACTGACTCTGCACTTTTTTTCTTTCTAGGTGATATGTTACCCCTAGACCCCTTTAAAC